>JAUZND010002844.1:0-12612 GCA_034780555.1 Coelogynopora nodosa
AATATTGATGGTCCCTCTTCCATCTCAATATTGATGGTTCCTCATCCATCTCAATATTGATGGTCCCTCTTCCATCTGAATATTGATGGTTCCTCATCCATCTCAATATTGATGGTTCATCATCCATCTCAATATTGATGGTTCCTCATCCATCTCAATATTGATGGTCCCTCATCCATCTCAATATTGATGGTCTCTCTTCCATCTCAATATTGATGGCCCCTCTTCCATCTCAATATTAATGGGCCCTCTTCTTTTTAAATGCAGACTATTGAAATGCTCTATTACTCGTCAATACTTATTGATATGTACTATTCCATCTGAGCAAGAATCGTTTTTATTACTTCTCAATAATTATGTGCTCTTTTCCTTCTCAGTATTGATAAGCCCATTCTCTTCTCAATACTAGGGTTGCCACTCGTCTTGTCCTGTTTTATGCCACAAAATATCAAAATAACGAAAATGTCAACAACAAAAAACTAGGTACCCCTATAGGGTCTAGGTTCAGGGTTCTTTGGAATTGGTTAAATTATATATATTGAATAAAAAAGAATCTAAATTTAGCCTTTTAAATGCATTCTAGATGTTAAATTCTGAAAAATTTCTACGCCAGGCGCGAATTTAGAGGATTATCTTCTTGCCTCGCCAAACCACTATGTGTAATATAATATTATTATCCGTCCGGTTTTTTCTTACTGAATAGTGGCTATACGTGCCATTATATATATTATGTACCTTATTCCTTCTTAGTATTAGTAAACCTTTTTCCTTCTCCAAATTGATGCTCCAAGCACAAAGGACCTTAAAATTGATGAGCCCTTTTCCTTATCGATTAATTCTGATTTGCCTTTTTACTTTTCAATATTAAATTCTCTTTTCTTTTTCACTTTAATTTTCGTGATGTTCCCATATACCTTCTCGATACAGATATTTGAGCCATTTTCAATAGAAATATGTCTATCTTTTTCAAAACAAAAATATAATTTTTATTTTTAATAGTGACCATACCACATATTTCCTTCTCTGTTCTGACCTTCTCTGTTCTGATCTTCTCTGCTCTAATCATGACAATAAATTATAAAGAGGATTGATCATTGATGTAATCAGAATTTTACTTTACTCATTGTAAAATAGTTTTAGATAAATGCATACAATTTTTTGGGGAGCTCTTACTCTCAAACACTTGGTTAATCTGCACATAGACACCCCGCTGGGAATCTAGCCCTAACTCCGCAGTGTGGAGTGCAATTTATGACATCCTCAACTCAGAAAAATAGTCATATGTGCCCTTTTTACAAGCGCCCCTATCCGTTCCTGAGCATGTATTTGTACACAACCAATTCTTTTAAAGTTCGGTATGCTTTCTGTGTGAAAGGTAAGTAGTTAAGAGTTTATATACAATATTTTAGGTCGATTCTTTATTTAGATCACGTAGATTCAATAATTTTGATCAGATCAAAAATGTGTTTTTTATAATATGTCTATACAAATAAGAGGTATAAGTGATTTATATACAACATTTTAAATTGGTTTTCTTATCCGATCATATTATATCAAGCACATGTTATTATGAAAAAATATTATTTTATTTCATGAAAATATAGATATAATCAATATCTGACCAAATATCTCATCTATAATATTGTACATGAATTTCTTACCTTTCATTTATTAAATACAACAAATTTAAGCCAAATTTTTCATATATAAAAAGGCAAACATATGTACATTGTTTATGATCTTATCTGATCTAAAATTGTTTGTTAAGAAGTTGTCAACATGTGAACTGTCTTAAAGAGTATTTAATCTGTGATTGATGCATTGCATAACTTGCATCTGACTATATAATACGTTTTCAATATATTTGTCAAGTGGCCAATGTATCTTTTTACAGTAATAACAGGCTTTACAGGTTATTATTATATGAGGCAGAGGGACAATAATATATATGATTTGCAGAGAAGTATAAACATTCATCGTTATTTTTTGGTTTCAAGACTGAGATCTTGCTGCCATCTAGATCTAAAGAATATGATGACAATATATATATAGGGGGTTATGAAAGTGGTGAACGCAAACCATGCTGCCCCTGAACTGCATGCTTATACTTGTAGAAGTTTCGGGACTTGAAGCGACGAGTGTAATTTATTACCCGCTTTAAATTAAAGCCGCGTCTAGGCTTCAACGACTATTTACTAATGCGCCTTGAAGTCTGTCATCCCAGCTATGCAAGCATATCAGTTAGCAGTATAGTATAAGAGAAGTCTAAGACCTAAAAGATCTTTTTCAGGCTGGCAGAAGTATAAGGTAACTTTTATAGTATGGCATGAACTTCCGTTAAAGCAGATAACCGAGTATGAGATAACTTTGGGAAAATTGGCTGATGTTATGCGCATATCCAGCTTATTATACCATAAAAGCACACAAATGATAAATTATTGTGGTAATCTATTGCTAAACTGTAAACAATAAATTTATTTTTACATCACAAAAATTATTTAGAATGACTATATGTTGACTGTCGCCGATAAATGGCTGCCTATATAGTATCGCTTTATACACCCAGTTCACAATTATGGATCGTTTTCTCCTTCCCTTATAGTAATATAGAATCTGTTAAGCGCTTCAAATTGTAGTAAAAATACATTATTCATTGTGTCTGGCTAGGCCATCACACCGCCCCTTTGATCATAAATTCATTTTTTATGCCTAGTTTTATTGTCCCTGTAGCGTTACCGGAACCATATTATGAAATTGTTTAATGTCGGCGCGATATATAATATTGATAACGATGAATTATATTTTTCTTTCATTTCTTCGCCGGTTTTGATATGCGTAAAGCGATATGATAGAACACCTTACACGTTAAAGTACAAGCGGTATGTATATATAATAATGTCTCCATTTTTTAACATATATATTCGTTGTACAATTGTTATATATATAAGGTATATTACTTAGCAAGTACAATTTAAAACTTTTGATATAAATATTTTGTAAGATTTAATCCAGTGTAACCTATTTTAAAATGTGCAGCATGATTACATAATGTATGTTAGAAATTTTTTGCTTTTTGTGCAGGTGAATAAATATTATATAGTGCGTCTGTTATGACGTTTTTTGTAATCTAGCTCTAACTATTTAAAAATGATATATATATATCTAGCACATTTCATCAATATCTTCAGAAAAGTTTCACACTGATTTCAGGAAAATAGTCGCAAGATATCACGCTATATTGATTTATGTATACAATTTTTCTTATACAACTGAATGACGTTATGAAATGAAAACATAAAATATATGAGTTATTTTCTTTTACTTTTTTGTTATATCATATTATGTATATATTATATATTTCACTTTTTTTAAACTTATTTTTATAAAGCAAATGAATATAAGTTTGTGTATAAGATGTACAATTATTTTTTTTAATCTGAAAGTGAACATTATAATTTTTTTCATAACGATCTGATATACATAATTGTGGCAGTACCTGGAATGACATTCTGAAACGTTTTCTATTAAGTTCTGTAGACATACTGTCAGAAAAATTTATATGTCTGACATTTGAAATATAGTACAAGAACACTATATATTAATATAATTATTAATTGTAGGCATAGTTGATATATACTAGTTGATGACAATATATATTATACTATTAGTTAATTATATATTATTCACTAATAATAATGTGAAAGGTTTAAGAAATGTCTATCATCTTAATATAAATTGAATATGTTAACTATAAATACCAAATAATTGTTTGCTAGCTGTGACTATTTTTTATTTGTTAATGCGGCATATCTACTACTGTTATCATAAATATCTCAAAAATACCGGGAAATGAATAAGAGTCGATTCTTTACAAAATGGCACTATCATTATAAATACCTATTATATTATGGATAAAAGCTTGCCTTCAAATAATTATTTGATGTTGTGATGTTATAGCTTTTCGAAAACTTGGGTGTTCGTTTGGACTATGACTTACAAACTATTTTCTCCCCGCAAGGCTCTGCACTGGCTGTTGTGGATCTCATCTTGATGATATCAATCATTAGTTATCAGCTGCACACTTTCTTGAAGGAAACAAGCTATATAGACGAGGTTCTAGAAATAGTGCGCAACGAGCGCAAACCGATGTTTTCTCCTCCGTCTTCTGAATCATCCCATAGAAGAAATGGTTTAGCCATAGGCATTCCAACCAAATGGGAAGTCACAAAGCTTTTTTCTGTTCCTATAGCCTATATATCAAAGTTTCTTTTCTAATCTGTACCCCAATAGACTTGTTAATCTCCATGAAAATGGTTCTTTGGTCGAGTGCCATCTAGTTTGGTTTCCAAAATATTTTCTTTCTTTCTCCTAATTTTCGATCATGTTATATAAACCCTGAAAGAAACACTTGCTATTTTTCTGTTACATATATGGGCTGGTCAGAAATGTAAGATTCCGGTCTATGTTTATTTATACTGTATACATATATTATGTATACTTCGGGGTTGATAAGACTGATTTTATCAATTAAGAGGTGGATCCTTCGTGGTTATTTCTTCCCTTTTATACACTTCTTTATGTGTAGTCTTCTGGCACTACATATAATACACGAATACACCTATCAAGATGATGCATTATGCACAGCAGTACATAACTCGTTATATTATTACTGTGTAGTCCCGTGGAAGGGTGACTTATACACCTTCGTATATATAGTCAAAGCGGCTGGAAACTTCAAAGAATTTGAATTATGGGTTTTCGGATTTTACCTGTCAAATAACTGACGTTGATAAGTATTCTGAACTGAGCTTTTTTTATAAACACATCAACCATTATATATATGAATTTAGCAATCACGATTTATAACTGTATTTTAGCTTTTATTTCGTGTTCAAACATGCAGCTAAAACATTTTATATAATGACCAACATTTTTTATTAAATCTGTACAAAAAAAAATAAAAATGTTATGATTGGTGACCACGTGTATATATTATTTAATTAGTTGAAAGTTATCCCCGCTATACGTTCATTTAATCAGCTTCATTGCCGCCATGCAATATAAACGATTAAAAGACGAATTAATTATATAAAAAATATTCTAACTGTAAACTGTACAAAGTATTCACAATATATATATATGACTCCTGATGCAAAAGCTTGAAATTTTCCTATTGTGTAGTTAATATGATGTATATTAATAAACGCCTATCTATAATATATTCTCTAGAGTTTAAAAGTATTAGTTAGATTAATGACTTTATTTCTTAAATATATTATAGAGTTTATTTTTTGTGTACCATTTACCTAAGAAATCATTATATAGTGAATCTCACTGAAAACAGTAAACCATTTGAAGCTGTATGCTAATCTGCAGCACACAAATTCTAGTTCTTAATTATAATATAATATATACCGCTCAGCTTATCGGATTTGTGAAATATACACTAATTATATAAATTTATATTAATATAAACTAATTAACGTTAAGAAATTAGTATATTTTTAAGAGGAGTTATTTCCAGTGTTCCTTATTCAATGCCGCACATTTAACTGAAATTGACCTCACTGAGTCCATAATATTTAACCAATCTTCATGACATTTTTAGTAATTATCTATATATATATATAAGTAGTTGTTCACATATTAGTTTAATAAAAATCATTATATAAAATCATAAAATCATATATAAAAATTATTTTTGATCGCAAAATTAATCAAGGTACAAATTTGGATAAAATCTAAAACATATTTTTTCAGAAACAAATTTTCTATGCATTTAATTCATTTTGTTAAAAGTTAGTATTTTTACAAAAAGATAACTTAGTCATTAAAGTACGATATTTTACTTCTAAATTTTGATGGTATCAGATTCGATCAGATCAATTTTTTTAGCAATTATAGGATTTTATACGCAACCAATTTTGTTTTAATTTGGTATGCATGCTAAACGTAAGGTATAATAAGCTCATTATATATATTTTGAATTATACGATTATATTTTAGCATAATAAATTTTGATGATAAAAATGTTACTCAGATTATGTATTGATATATAATATACGACCACATTTATTTAAATTTTAACGTTTGGATGACACAGCTTGTCATATTATAGGTTTTGTACAGTATATTTGTTTTGATAAGAACTAATTATTTATAAATCATTAACAAAATTTTAATTATGGTTTCGACTGTAATTTATAATACACTTTGATTATATTCGAATAAAATAAGCTATATATAGGCCTACCATACATTTTGTAAATTAGTAAAACAGATTAACTTTAGTGATCGGTCACATACCTCTTGATATAAATTTTTAAAACATTATTTATTAATTTAATAATAATAATTTATATAAAATATTTATATAATAACATAATAACTACTATGGTATACAGATGTTATCCCTTTCATTGATATATATATAAACACATCATTTTTATTCACATCGGTAGTGTCCTATATCTGATATAGTTTATATGCTAATAGTTTTAGTATATTGCAATTCAAGTTGTTATATTTTACACTCATGCATATGAAACCGCACATTTGGAAATAATTGAAGAATTTATATACTCAGATTAATTTAGCATGCCCTTTTTTCTATTGGTACCACAATAGAATACAAAACAACATTCGAAGAGCTATTATATGGTGACAAATGTTAACATTCTATTTGATCGGTAGCATGTGCGAGTATAGTTGACGCAAAATTTTTCCATAGTATATGTATCATATTATATATTATTGTATTATGTATTATTATTATATTCTATATTACCACATCCATAATATATTATGATATATTCTGGTACTATACATATATAGAGAAAACAAACGGTTCTATTGTCCTTCTATATAATTCTGAAGGATATACATGAATTCATGAATTCATGAATCATATCAGTTATGACATGAAAGATCTAGCTCTGTTTTGAATGGGTTTCTATTGTATAACATAAATTTTATATAAGGGCTTTCTGTATAAGTAGAACGTTTTCATTGTATAACATAAATGTTATATATATAAGGGCTTTCTGTATAAGTATATCAGTCTAATTTTTCTACGTATGATAATCATACGTAGAAAATTTTCATATACATTATACTAATGTAGATTTTGCAAAAAATTATGTATAGGTATATAAGTCCTCCATTATACGTCTTACAATCTAAAATCCGAGAAATAAGATAGAAGTTAAAGAGGCCATTATAATATAATAAATTAATAGGTCTAATATTTTGAGATCGACATTGTTTATATAGTTATATTCTTGCAGCAGAGATTAAAGTAATATAAAAACCAATTTATTATCGACCTTGCAGTGGCCCATTCAATGTAAGGCCTATCTGGACCTTATAACATTACCCTTCACAGAAAAGATCAGTCTCAAAAATATGTGGAAATATTATAATTTGGAGAAGAAGGGGCGCAACTTGTTTAATTTTGCTATACAAAGAGGGAAGACGTTGAAAATTAGAAGATGAACCTTGTATTTTTAAAGCAGGGTCAAAATTTTACTGTTTGGATGAATTTAACTAATATAGTCTGTATATGTTATAGTTGGATTAGCATTTAATTATAAGCTGAAAATATGCAAAATTTATTAGAAATGTTTACTTTGTATACAGACAGTCATACACAAAATGGAAAATATATATGTCTCCGTTTCTAAAATGTTGCTATGATATTTTTATTGAGACAGTGAAGAACCTAATATGTTCTGAAATCGTTGATGAAAGGATTTAAGAAAAGAAAAAATTCCAGACTCTATATAGGGTTTGGGGAGCAAATTACAATTTTACAATTTTTTCCCCATTTTTATGTTTTATTTTTAATTCTTTTAATAACATTTTCAGGCTATAATTGGTAAGCAAATGATATCTTTAACAGTTTAGAAGTTCCTTTCAATTCTTATAATTAATATTATGTTTCACCAACCTTAAAATTCAAAACATAACAATTTAATCAGCTGTTCAAAAAAAGTTAGGTTTTTCAGGAAAGTTTATTACATGGTTGCTTGTATAATTATGCTATTACATTTCAAATCGATATTGTCAATATAGAAAACTTCTATCGTTTGATATCATGATTAAAGTTATTTATTATACAATATATATCCTGTATGCAGTTTATAATATATAATATATACAATATAATCAGCATATAATTTATTGTTGACACCATGTTGTCGGTAACATGGAAACTGCAGTAGTCGACGGTCATATTTCTTATATTTTATGGGGATACAATTGGCCCATAAAACTTTTGCTATAAGTTTGTAAGAGTAATAAAATATGTTAACGGTTTGAGCGAATTGCCGAATCCGTGATTGTGATTGGTTGGTGTGAGGTTGCGCCGCCTGATTTTTCAGACATAAACGTCATTCCCGATAATTTATGACTGCATACTTCAAGATGCTATGAAGAGGTATTAACATTTTGTCACACAATCATGCTTTTGCTCCTCTGCCTGGATTTTTTGTTACTGATTAGGGGTAAGTGCATTTTAAAATTTATTACTTATATAACTTTTGATAACGCTTACCAGTATTTCTATAATACACCCACTGTGTATACTACTTTATATCTACTTATGCGATAGTAACAAGTATAGGTATCGGTGTCTATAATGCTAAATAGACGGTTTAATGACTCGTTCTGTCTGAAATCCGGGACACAGTCGAGATAGAGAATTGTATGCTTTTATTTAATCTGTCATGAATGGCTATAATAAACCATTCTCACTTGCTTTCGTTTATTTGTTTACTAATTACTGCAATTTATAACTATAATCGTAAACACCTCTCATGCGTACTTATTAATGGCTCTATATAATATTAATACAACAGGTAATACTTGTTGTACTGTAAGGCCAGAAGGTGCAATTAATTATTGTAATTGTTGTATATTAGCTCTATTTGGTGATAAATAAATATCATTAAACGACATGACCACATTTTCATAAACTAGGTATCTATAATTATATAACATATATATTGTAATACGGACTTAAATCAAATATGATTTTAAAATTATTAATCTTTAAAAAATGTATGTAATTAATATCATAAAAACGATTTCAGTATATAAAATGGTTATAGAACGATAATTGAGGACGTAAATTTTTAAATTCTATCAACTATTTATTTGATGTTGTGTTTATATTAACCGTAAATGTAGCGTTATTAAAAAGAATGTTCTTTATAACATAAATGCAACCATAAACAATTAGTTATATATATTGGAGTATCATTTTTATAAATAAATAATAACGTTTTCTGTAATGAATATGTACCACAGTGCCAACGAAACATGATTAATTAATCGTATATAATAATAATAAAAACAACCAACTATTATACTGTGATAATGTTGGCTGAAAATAGGTTGTTGCGTCTTGTATATAGCTGCTCATATTTCATATTCATGGAAATAATGCAGCAGGCTTTATAAATGACTGACGGCTAATGAAACTAGATCTCCTAAATGCTAAGACTCTCCTTCATCCTTGAGTTCCGACATAGTTGTCTTGTTTTCGGCCAGATTTGAAATCTTATGCTCACGAGTTCCATTTTCGTTATCAACAGTCTATTTTCCTCAAGCGTCACAATTCTTACAACTTTATACAATGTTTCTCATGTAATATGATGTTTTGAACAGTTCTCCAGTGTCTGTGAAAGTCGGCTTTTGTAACTGTTTGACAGGGCTGTTATTGTAGCCTATGTTGGAAATAACTAAATATGACACACTTTCTCTTGACATCTATTTATTGTGTGCTGTATATTATATAAGGTGTTTTATGGACTTAATAATATTTGTGTATCAACCCTCAAAATGTTACAATCAGTAAAATAATTCTTGCCTGTCAATGTGTAGCGATGCTGTGTGCCCTTTACATCTACATTATCCAATTGTGTTAAAGACCTTTATTTTTTGTAAAATTATATTTACTTTTTCTTGTTAAATATTTCTCGATAACTATATCTTAATGATATACATATATTGGTAAAATTGCTTATTTTGTATAATATTATAAAAATGTATGTTAATATTTAAGCGTTATTAAGATGTAAGCCTCTATATATGAAACTCTTAGATAACGGGTTTAAAAAATAGCCTCAATTCTCATAAATAAAATAACTATTCTCAATAAAAACCACAACATGACAGTAATTTTTACCAAAATGAATTGCCAACTTTTTAACTTTATCTGAACATAGCTTATGTACGTATATACATGGTGTCAAACAAACTACTTATTAAAATTTTAGTTTAGCCAGTTTAAATTAATATAATATTAATATGCATTCGGTGCAGTTTTTGTTTTGGCATTTTCTCAGATAATCATATATAAAAATAAGATTGTTTTTTATAGGAATTTTGGATATATATATCTTTGTCAAATATAAAAAGTGACTTACAATTTATAATTAAGTGTTATGACATATTTTATCACATTGTGTTATACTTTATATATAGTAAAGGTGTTATTTTGTATATATTTTTAATATATTTAAAATCATAGTATAAATGTTATATAAGTGTGTCCGAGAAATTTGATATAACATTATTTTTATAATTATTTAGGTTAATTTATTGCTAGAACATTTTTTTATAAGAATCGAAAGTAAGAAAATCATCTAGGTTACTTAATTTTATTAATTTTTATTCATATATGGTAAACTATTTTTTTCTTGTGACCTGTTTTAAACTGATAGCCTATATAGGCTCTATCAAATTATATAGTTAAGCTATAGTTATAATAAATTATAGTTATACTATAATTTATATAGGCCCTATAGAACTCTATAGAGTTCACAAAAAATAATGAATTCAATACATAAAGATAATAAACTGTAAATGGAATTTTGTATAATACAACCACCCTTTTTGTAGCATTTTAGATTGTTAAATATTCACATAAAAATTAAACAGTTTAATGCCATTTGATTTTTAATGAATGCCGTATATAATAGGTGTGGCATTAAGCGAAGGAGTTAGTATCATAAAAACGATTGCCTTTCAACTCGATGCTCCCTATTCTCTTGGTATATCTGAGTAATTAACCGCTTGTGATGATTATCGCACTGTCGCTTCTCAAAATGGAAAATAATTCCACTGGAAGTTAATAACTCCCTTTAATGTCTTTCCTTAATTTCGCCCAATTTCCACTGCTTGCATTCGGACTCAACTGACGTCTATATATTAGTCTATATATCCACGCTTACAAAGTGCTAGCATCACAAATTGGGTCAACAAAGCAAGGAACGGTCGAAAGACTGGAAGTACGAGTGTCGAACATTCATTTCACTTAATCGATTCCGAACTATATATCTCAATTTGGTTATATCGCTATAGCAAATTTAGTTTTCAATTAAAATCTTAGTTGTAGTCAGAGTATATTATAATATCTATATTGTTCATTCTATTTATAGATACACTATTAATTTTAATATGATATCATCATAATATATATATATATATATTTAA
The DNA here is from genome assembly GCA_034780555.1 of Coelogynopora nodosa. Classification (NCBI taxonomy): domain Eukaryota; kingdom Metazoa; phylum Platyhelminthes; order Proseriata; family Coelogynoporidae; genus Coelogynopora; species Coelogynopora nodosa. The sequence continues at coordinate 11,500 of JAUZND010002844.1, forward strand.
TTAACATTATGTTTTATAATTTCTTCAAAAGTTAATTTCCTTGGTTAATTGAATGGTATACGGATATACTATATATTTAGACAGTATACGGATATACTATATATTTAGACAGTATACGAATATACAACTAACATATTATAGCTATATATCTATATGCATGTAAATATCTTTCCAGATTCGTTTGCATACCTCGAGATATATGGTGGTAATTCAATTTATTTTACGTTCAGTTCTATTACTGAAACTTGAATACATGTATATATCTTCTGGCTGTATATATGCGGTCTCACTAATTATCTTTGCAGGGTGACCCACAATCTTGTTTGAGTTGGGAAAATACTAGTTTAACAATACTCCAGAGACTGAGTATAGCTGTAATATAATTTTATGATTTTAAATTAAGCAAACCATTTTCATGTTTTATATTAGAACATCTTATAAAATATAGCCTACTTGCAGTATTCTTTGGTATATATATATATAGAAAGAGAATAAGAAAATTTTTCTGATTTGTGAATAAGAAAGAATGTCGTCAACGACTTATAGTAAATATACATATATATACCTATTAACTGTCTAACTAGCATAATGGAACCGTTAATTATGATAGAGATAATTGATGGCAACATGAAGAATATTATAGAAGATTGGATTAATTTATATAATCTATATCGGAACATTATAATCATTATAAATTCCGCATATGTTCAGGTTTTTTATATTTTCCCGCTATACTTCTTTTAATAATGTTAAATTATGTTTATTCTTCATAAAATTAAAAAAAAGAGCTTTATAAAGCTTTCCTGAATGACTATATATTTGGCATTTGGTGCATAATACATACATAATATAGTCATATATTTGTGTGCATTACAACTAACAATATAGGTGTTTTAATGAAGTTACTATCTCCATATAGGCCTATATACACATTTATATATATATGCTTACGAATTAATTGTAGTTGTTTTGTTATGTTGGCCATACCCAGTAATTTAAGATATAAAGTAAGGAAGAAATAAAGATTTTTTCTTTCTTTTTTTCTTGGGTATAATATATTTTATTACGCAGAAGCTTTCGATTATCTTTATCAACTGCACACTGAAACACGGT
>JAUZND010002845.1:0-12611 GCA_034780555.1 Coelogynopora nodosa
TGACAGAGAGAAGACTCCAGCCGCAGACACCCAAGCAACCACGCAATCCAGAACAGGTGATGAAGGCTCCCAAGAAGCGACACCCAATTCCACCAGACTCACAAGAGACCGAAACCAACACCTTCACAGACGCCGAAGCTTTTCAAGACGCTGGCGTCTGCATTACCCTTCTCCAAGAATAGGAATCCGCTCCTCCCAGGCGGCCCCGGCACTCTACCGGTTTCGGCTCTTAAGGCCTCATAAGGAGCACTCCGTCTCCTAACAGCAGATTTCATCAGATGCCACCCACAGAAGCCCCCAACCCAGCCCACTTCAAACAACGCGACCCCAATCGAAGCCCATGACCAGAAAACAACTCCCGCGCACTGGATCTACTGACTCATGACAACTTGCCAAGGTATTGGGAACAAAGAGAGGAGAGAGAGTGTGTGTGAGAGAGAAGTCTCCAGCAACAGGCACCCAAGTAGTGAGGCTAAGAAGGAATAAGAGAGGGAGAGGGAGAGGGAGGGAGAGAAGGAGAAGCAGAGGGAGAGAGAGAGAGAGAGATTGAGGGAGAGGGAGAGGCAGATGGAGAGGGAGAGAGAGAGATTGAGGCAGAGGGAGAGGGATAGAGAGAAAGGGAGGGAGAGAGAGAAATTGTAGAAACAATATTCACTCAATGTCGCTAAAGCAATAGGCTACTCGCACTGGTCCACCATCAGACATGTTCCGAAATAATCTAATTTTCGTTAAAATTAAAATAAATCATTCTAAGACCTCAATTTAAACAAAGTAAGAAGTCAAAACTGTCGATCTAGATTTCGTATTCTTCATCAGGGCAATGACATTAGTAAAGTTACAATATAATGGTTTTCTTCATATACAATAAATATTACAAAATGAGTACAATTCATGACAACCTATAATTATGCTTTATATTATAAGGAAAATGTTATTCACTGATGTCTCAATTGAATAAAAAAAATTGCGTCACTTCCAATTGTAGTTACTTCGTATAGAATCAGGAATTTGTTAAAATAAGAAAATCAATTTCTTTAAATGTAAAGTCTCGTTTTAATTTATGATTGCGTTATTTCAAAATATAGAGAGGGAGATATATATATATATAGTTGTTGGCATGACAACCCGAATATGACATAACAAAATATATTTATTCAAATATTTAACAGGTTGTTTCTCTACTACGTAACACCAGTTAGAAGCATATTATAATTATTAATTGTGAACTGACAACAAAATATTATTATATACAATAAAAAGATCTATATGAAAATAGTTCATAAAACAAATTTACGCTTAATTTTTTTTTTAAATTTACGCTTAAAAAGAAAAAGAAAAAGAAAAATGAAGAATTTTTAGGATAAAATTTAAATTTGACAAATATTTATTTTTATTTTTCAAGGACTAATAATTACTTTTTCACTTTTTTAGTTTGTCCATATCTGATAAATGACTCTGTTTACTTTATGGTACGCATATTGATTTGCTGATAAAAACTCCAATGCAATGTCCAGCCACACTCTCTGAAGCTCTATGCACCAGATATTTTATAGGAAGCGTTCGGAAGGTCCACCGCAAAGAAATGTCCCAGAAAAGTGGAACCGAAATATTTCCCGATATTAATTGATGTTTACCTTCACGTATCACAACCAAAGTTCGAGTGGCGTCTGCGGCCACGTTGTTGAAAAGATAATATGACAAAGATGCATATTCATATATCTTATTGCAAAGATGCCAACAAACTATGCAAATGATTGATCGCGGGGCCTCACCTTGCGGGGATGTTCATTCCTGAGCAGGTTGAGGCAATGTTGAAGCTCTGACGGGAGTAGAGTGGGCAGCAGGACGTGGTCGGAGTCCAGTCGAATGGCCAACTCGAACTTCTCCAGTAGTTCCAGCAGTACCGCCTCCAACTGGGGATCGTTGTAGTGATGGAGGATCCAGCTGAGGGATCGGAGCTCTAGCACACCTGAATATGGATAGATATGGACATCCAGTCTCGCTACCATTTCAAAGTCTACTCATAAGACCATCGTTAGGACCACATATATGGATTTCTTTCTCTCTCACTCCTAGATGTACAATTCAATATAATCCTGTTATATACGATGGTTACGTAAGCGATGAGTCATACACCAATTTCGCGAGGCAAGCCGAGGCTAGAGAAATATTTTTGCAGTTGTGCGCATTCTAAATAGGCGTATTATGTTAAAACCTAACGTAATCAATTTTCTCTTAATAAAATAAGTTCTTTATTTAACGATAGTATAAATAAACGTATAATTTTATAACGATTTAAATCGTGCAAATAAAATGTTATTTAATAAACTTTTCATTGTTAAAAAAAGCTTTAAATAATGCCTAGTTAGGCTGTGCGCAGCTGCAATAACAATTATTATGCCTCGCAAAACCGAGTATGACTCACCTTTCTCACAACCGCTGCGAGGCACATATTGGATATCTAGATATAAGTCATTGAAAATATAGGACATTGCACCACGCAACCTGCGCCAAAAAATACAAGCAAACTTTAATTTTCACGAAAATGTCACCGATAAACATTAAAAACTTTGATCTATATATTTCACATTTCATGGAAATGTGTCATTTCTGATATATTATCTTATATCAACAGCCAATAAGAAACCAATCACCAGTAAATCAACAGCCAATCAGAAACCAATCATTAGTAAACCAACAGCCAATCAGAAACCAATCATCAGTAAATCAACAGCCAATCAGATACCAATAACCAGTAAACCAACAGCCAATCAGCAGGCCAGTAACGCACCCGACTTGACCCATCGCTGCACATCACTGACGGTGATGATGGTGGCCAGGAGGCGACACAGCCACTGTGGGTCGGGGAAGCAGAGGTCTCGCAGAGCCACGTCCTTGTAGTGGAGTAGCACCCCCATCTCGTGGAGGAAGTCGGTGGCGAGGCTGAGTTCGATGTTGTCGCGTTGGTCGGGAAGAATAGTGCGGAGCTGGGTTCTGAGGCGGAGTTTGGGAGGGGTGGGAGGGACTTATAACAGAGTTTTAACTATTTCGCCACTACCCTACTCAAGGCTTTCTTATAACCATAATACTAATTTAAAGGCATTTTAATTTTGTTGTTTACATTTCTAACTTAAATAATCTATATAAAGCAATAAAAACTCATGAGAATGTAAAATGAGCAAAAAATTATTCTTCATAAAAATTAAAATATTAATTAAATTATAGAAAACAATAAAGTAAAAAACCAAAACTAATTTAAAAAAATATCGATTATAATAGTTGATATAAATACTTTTTTATCACTGTAGATAAAATGCACCTAATTATGAGCCGTTCATTGCACCAAACAGCCCATTGCAATATGATGTATTTATTGTTTTAAAAGTATCACACTCCATTAGTGGCAATATTAAGACATATTTGTGTGATACAGTTGAACAGAAAATAACGATAACAAAGTCACTTAAATTTTTAGTGATCAAGAAATGTCTTATATTACATTTCAAAATATAATTAAATTTGAAATTTAGAAATAATAAAATGTAATAAATAATACCAAATACCTTTTTAGCAATATTTAACTTTGCTTCCCACACAATTTCCTTAGAATTTATTAAATAAAATTAATAAAATTAAAAAAATAAAGGTTAATAAAATTTTCAGAAAATAAAAAACTTATGCCAATTATAAGATAACATAAACAGACAAATAAAATATACAAACAAAACGTAACCTTGGTCAAAGAAAGACCGAAAACACCAAATCTTCCGACCCAATTTATAGCGTACCGCGCGTAATACGAACATTCTTTATTAAAATATTTATTTTACACCCACCTAAATTCCTCATGTGACAGAATGGGCTGTCTGCCCTCCGCCTTCAGAGAATCTGAAATCTGACTGATTGCGTTTTCGATGTCCAGGTAGACAGAAGGTACTGAAAGAAAACAGAATACAGTTGTTTGCAATTCTCATAAGAACAAAGTTACTCTTAAATGATTTAACTAACTGGTTTATTTAGTCATAGGTGAACCTAACATTAGCATTTTAGATGTGTCTAAATGGCTATAAAAAAGCTATATTTGTCAATGGAAGGGAATCTAAATTATTCTGAATATTCAAAAGTATGCAAAACCAAAATTATAAAACTGAAAAATTATAAAAACTTACACGTTTGTTATATTAACTAATCTATTCAGTTGGAAATTGTAGTTTATTCAGTCACAAAGAATATGAAATAAATACATAATTCAGAACGACCTACTTCGTCAGTATGACCTACTTTGTCACTATGACCTACTGTGTCACTATCACCTACTTTGTCACTATGAACTAATTTGTCACTATGACTTACTTTGTCAATATTACCTACTTTGTCACTATGACATACTTTATCATATAGAGTGATCAGTCCAAATACTATAAAAAATTATTTCGTCACATGTACGTTTCAAGTTTATGTATAATTTTTGACAACGGATAAACAGTAAAAAAAACACCGAATAACCATAATTTATTAATATTCTATATTACTAGAATTATATTATGATTGCTGCTGAATAATGTTGTAATTTTTTATAACACAATGGCGACTATAACAATAAAAATAACTAAATGAAAATATATATGTCTATAGCGGATTGCTAATTTATATAATTTCGGTAAATAGTCACAGTGTTAACCAAACTGGACAAGCCTTCTCCTCACCATTGATGGCGAAATGTTTGGCGGCCTGGAAGAGTTCATCAGTAAGATGTTTGATTCCGGTCAACTTGAGGCAGCTCACCTCCACCTGGGCCCTGATGACCGGGAGGCCAAAACTCGTGGGATCCATGTGTTTCATGAAGCGTTCGTGAATGATGTTCCGGAGCTCTTTGATGTGTGCCTCGCGGAGATCTTTGTTGGCGTAGTTAGGGATGTCGTCCAGGCAGGTTCCCACCAGGAAGACAATGGCTTTCGGAGCTCGTGACTGGAGGCAGATTGAAGGTGTTGAATACATATGTAAGTAGGTGTGTGTATATAGCAGAAATATAGAAAATCATTTACAAACGGTAATCAAATAATTATTTACATACGGTAATCAAATGATCATTTACATACGGTAATCAAATGATCATTTACATACGGTAATCAAATAATCATTTACATACGGTAATCAAATGATCATTTACATACGGTAATGATTATATTGTATTACAACCGTATATTACAGCATTACATTGCCATATATAAATAATTCGAACCACACACCACAGCACAGCACACCAGACCAGACCAACTGACCTGAATATTCACCAGCCACTCGTTGACCGCATCCAAGCCCTTCTCCCCGTCAGTGATGCGCCACACAATGAGATACACCGACCGACTCGTCAGGAAGTACTGGTGTGTCGCGTAGTATTCGCGCTGACCGCCGAAGTCCCAGGTGCGCAGAACCAGTCGGCTTAGGTCCGCCTTGTCGTCATTCCTGTTGCCACCTCTGTTGTTGTTGTTTTTGGGAGAGGCCGACTGCGGCGGTGGCGGCGGTAGGTTTCGGTTCAGAACGATTTCGCCGATATTAACACCGACGGTTGAGAGTGGGGGGATCCGTGGGTCGGAGCGATGCGCCCAGTTCTGATAAGGGCAGTTGTGACAGATGGCGTTGATGAGTCAGACTCTGTAACACGTTCGTTTTATCCTCCGCAATTGAAAGAGTCGTTAACAAAAATTTGAAATGTCTATATCTTAATTAAAATAGGCTACTACTAGAAAATTTAAAATAAACGAAAATAAACATTTAAAATAAACATCACGTAGTCGTATAGTATAAGTTGATTTAATAGAATATAACAAGGAATTGGGAAAATAAAGAGTAGAAAATACAGGTTCCAGAAAGTTTTGTACAAATAAACAACCAATAAAACAGACTTAATCAAGCAAAACCATAACAAATCCCAGCGCATTTATTGTACAAAAAGCAATATTATATAGGCCAAGAACACGATCAAATGGTAAGTCCCGCTTGTGGAACATGCCTAGCCGGGGAGCCAAAGAGAGAAAATTGACCGACAAAAGATAGTTCAGTAAATTAAAGAATCTCCAGAGCATTTCTGTCATGGAGCGTTCTTTTATTTATTTTAGAACCTGCGAGAGTCACACTACTCACAACATGATGGCAATAGAGCAGCTAGTAAAGCTTTCAAAATTGTGTAAAATGTTGTAAATGGATTATAATTTTAGACATCGTGTTATCAATACACTTGAATATCAACCACCGATTGAAATAATTATCAAAATCGATATATCGGTAGGTAGTAGCCTACTATAACAACTTAAATAAATTTATCTTGAACATTTTAACAAATAAAGAAATATAAAATGTTAAGCAGTTATTCAAATGAATTTGACAGCGCAAAGTTAATAATGCCTGCTACCATCTTAACCAATTTAAATATTTGTATTTTATAGTTTTTATTATAATAATACTTAACACACATGAGAAAGTCAATTGAAAAATAATAAGACAATTTTTTATAGAATCTTTGAGCAACTTTCTGGAAACCAAAAAAAATCTCTGACCGACGTATGTGTCTATCATTTCAGTCACAATTAAAAATGAAAATAAATTGAAAATAAGAAAACACCATAGTTGAACTCAAGACTTTAACTATTCATTTAATTATCCATTAACAGTATTACCTTTTTTAAATTATATTTCCACATAGATAGATTTATAACTTGTACGACATTTTGCATACAATAAAGCAATACACCTTACATTACGTTGAAGAAAGAAATATGTTAATCAAAATAACAATAGAGAATACCAAACATTAGTTATTAGTAATAATGAGCCACAAAACGCTTGTATATTAAAACATTTCACTTGCTGCGACATCATTTCAAATTAAAAGAAGCGTTTTATTCATACCGGCCAATATGTTCCATTTGCCTCTTCGACATCATGCAGAGCTTGCAGCAGTGAAGTTTTCCCCACCGAATGTTGCCCAACAACCATCAGCTTGACCTTGTTGTACATGGTTCCGCCTCTACAATCAGACAGAAAAGGTTCGATTGATATACTTCATATTGGGGGGTAACATACCTCACTGACTTACATTATATTAAGAAAGTAACCTGCTTTATCAAGAAAGTTATCTAAAATAAATTATAAGAGTGACCTACTTCACTATAAGAATGACCTACATTATCAAGAGTGAATAACTTTATTAAAACAGTGGCCTTAATTAAATAGTGAACTATTCAATGATAAGAGTTACCTAATTTATTAAGAAAGTGACCTAATTAATTAAAGAGTGGCCTATTCAATGATAAGAGTTACCCAATTTATTAAGAAAATGACCTACTTAACTACCATAATGACCTACTTAATTAAACAGTGACCTTTTTAATTAAAACAGTAACCCACTTAATTATAAGAGTGACCTACTTAATTAAAACAGTGACCTACTTAAGTATAGGAGTGGCCTACTTAATTCAAACAGTGGCCTACTTATTTATGAGAGTAACCTATTAAATGATATGAGTGAACTACGTATTTCAGTGGACATTCATTAACGAAAGCTATGATAATATGAAATGCAGTTATTCTAAATATGCAGTAATATTTAGCAATTAATGATAAACCAAATATTGCGCAATAAAACGAAGAGAAAATAACACAGTAGTTGAAATCAGAACGTTTGTATTTTATAATATTTTGGTTACCCTAATGTTATAGACGTGCCACTTTTGTTCCGGCGATAAATCTAGTTCCACCCATAGATATTTAATACTATATAATTAGTTCATTAAAAATAATATAATATCTACGGAAACATAAACATCGAATATCCACCATTTAAATGAATTCGTTTTTAGTTTACTCATTTTAATAACCATTTTAAATGTTTCAACGTTGTCACATTTTAAAAGACAGTATGAGTTCTTGGTTAACTCAAATTATATAAAAGTTGTAATCACCTACGGAACATATTGTCTATGGAACCCGTTTCAATAATAGTGAGGATTGGCAGTAAGTTGATATTATTGGCGCAAGTCAAATGAACGAAATATATTAAATGCATTGAATTGCAATTGAAATCTATCTACCTATACAGGTATATATATATAACACAGAACATACTGTATATTAACATGCCATATATAACATACCACATATTAAGATCAAACAAAACGAAAAAGTTAAGAAAATTAGCACCAAAATATAATTCTTAGACTTACTTTTTTGAAACAGACTGTAGATAGGAGAGAACAGATTGCGGGGTAGAAGAAGAAATATTGACGTGCGGCTCCAGAAACTTCTCAATTGGTGTGTCGGATATTTTGAGAAGTTTGAGGTAGGCAAGATGGTACATGCTCTGGGGAATCTGAAGATGAAAATCATTTCGGAAATGTGTCCTAGAATTGCTGTCAAAACTTGCTCAATACATGTGGTTCATAGAGCTGGATTAGATTTATTCTCTGTGTGATATTTCCCTGACTTCCATCTAACTGCAGCTATGAACCATGGAATCACAAATAAACAATAAAAATATTATATAGGCTACATATTAATTATGTTATGTTACTACTTTGTATTAAATTAAGAAGAAACAAAATAGAAGCTACTTATTCGAAGTAAGAATAATATCGACGATATTCAGTTCATCGTAAAGTTATTATCATCACTTTTAAAAATTGATTATTTATATACATAGTTGCTTTATATTTAGTTTTACAATACTATACGCCTGCCATTAACCAATCAAAGAAGGAGAAGCGCTGACTCTCTGAATCAATAATCGAGATTTGAACTAGATGTTTCTTTGCATTCTTTTGTATAATAATTACATTTACTATTAAAGTTAAAACATTCAATATTGTACATTATTTGGTAGCGAAAAATAATAGAATATATGCATTAATTCACATGATGAAAAAATATTAACATAACATATTATTAAACCTCTGTTTTTATTTCCACAGAAAGGGTAGTAAAAGTGTGTGATTTTTTTCATGTAGAGAATTCACATGAATAAGGCCTTTCATTGAATTTAATGTATATCAATCAAAGCGTTTCACAATTTAAAAAATCTGCAAAACCAGCTCAAAACAATAATCTATATCAAACAAATTCGACCATTCTTATTTACTCAGCCACAATTCATCAATTATTTACATCAGTTGTTAGCGCCAAGGGGAGGAGGAGGTGCCAAATTGAATGGGAATTTCATGCTGCCATACAAAATAACAATTTAAGTATTATTGCATGAACAGGTGCTCCTCCCAGCAATTATAATTTTAAACAAAAGAAGATAGCGCAAGATTGTTTATAAAAAGAGTATTAAAAAATGGGACTTTGCGCGCACTATTGAGCGAATCAATAAGATCAACATTAATAATAAAAAGGTCAATAATTCAGGGGTTACCATGGCGATCCCAGTGGAGCTGAGATTGAGATGCGCGAGGTTTTGCAGAGTTCCCACGTCCTCGGGCAGTGAGGTGAGGTCAGGATTCTTTGAGATGTCGAGAGAGGTCAGTGCAGGAAAGAGGCACGTGTTCAACTGGAACACAGAGCACAGCCAGACAGACTAGACAGCCATCAAGGGATGTGTTACTCCGCTAACAATACGGGCATGTTTTCGACTTTTAGGGGGTATTATTGTGGACTCCTGTAGCATATACACCCATAAGGGGTATTGACTTTGTACCCCAATATGGGGGCACTTCCCAGGGCCGGGGAACGTTTCGCATTTCGAAAAAACCTACAGGGGTACGGTGTAGGGTTCCGTAATTCCTTACTCCTAAGGGTACGATTTTAACAAGTATACCCTTTTTCTTCAGAATACCCCAAAACACCCCAACTTGTATTTAAACAGTGCAACGGTATTGATTGGTTCATGAGAGGGACACTGATCAACCGAACGCAGTGCGTGACATCTATATTATATGTTATATCACAGTTTATGTTTGCATACAGAGTCAGAAAGAGTATTTGAAAAATCATGTTTCTACACATTTTTAAAGTAAACAATTCAACAAGTAGATGTTCTGTTCCTGAAACCAAATGTCAACTTTGTCTCAACAATCACATCACCAGAAATCCTGGAGTCAGTATTATTATTGTCAACATTGTAGTAAATTACCAATAACCAAGATCAACTGCGCGACACCAGGGCTGTTAGTAACAATGTTTACGTCATATTAAATAAATAACGTGAATATTTCAAGTAAAACATACATTGAGAACGATAAACTAAACCCATAAGAATGCCTCATACATTGAAGAACTGATGCCACCTGAACCTAGTCATACTGACTAACAGTACAAGTGTTATTTAATAGAGTGCAAAGAGTTCGTTCGTTATAAGTATATTCGGAGATTTCTGGTTCCTGAAAATCTCTAACTTAGATAGAGCGTTCATGTATCTATAGGTGATACTTAACCTTTGATCTAGGTGGACAGATGAAATCAATCAACTGTTTTATGATAATAATAATATTGTGATGAATGTCTTGATAGGTTAGAGTCAATTATAATAATATTGTAAAGATTTACAAGTTTCCAGATAAATATTTATAAATGAATTAACATCGATAAAATCGATAAAAATATCACTTACAGAAAACTTACAGAAAACTTCCTTGAATACTATAAAATTAATAAAAGCATTAAAAATTTTTGGACTAGTATTTCAAATATGAGAAAATATTTTAAATTCAAAAAAATGATTATATATCAATCTTAAACATCAAAATGCAATATAGATAAGTAGGTCGATAACTATAGATAGATATTATACATAAAATTGCACAATGATATTTCTATACAAAATTAGAACATAAAGATATCCATCCACGATCCCGATTAATTGTTGGAATATCATCACGGATGTGGATAGCTTCTTTAATGTGTCTGTCGGGGTGATCCTTACCATATTCTAAAATTATTACAGTAAAATGAACATGTGGTATGTTTAGGGTATTGTGGCATTTATTGTAGTGTTCTGCCATGGCTGACATCTCCCTTTGTGAATAACTGTATTATGTTCCTTTATTTGAGTATGTAATTCTCTTTTAGTTTCAAGATTATATTTATCATTACAATTAGAACAAGTTAATTCATATATAATGTTTTTATTTTTGCAAAATGCGTTAGATAGGGTACAGTTTTTAGTTGTGCACGTAGGTGGCTGTAAACATTTGGATACACATGTAAACACCAAGTAGTTTGGTTCCTGATGTAAAAATAGGAATGATATGAATTTGACTTTGTCGAAGAATTTGTTCAATTTCTTTCGAGTGTTCGGAATTAATGTATGCAACTTTTAGGATACAACCATTCTCTTTTTTAAAAGAAAAAGATAAAAAAAGTTTTTCTTTTAAATCAAAACTTGAAAATAGTTGTATCCTAAAAGTTTGCAAGCGTTACCTCGTCTAAATTGCAAATGTTGGAGATTTACCAGGTAAACCTTGCAGACGTCGATGTTTAGACGTCAATCTTAGAGATTTCCACACTGAACCCTTTGGTCCGCCATACTTGTTGTTTCCATTATCATTTCCACTATCATTATCAGAAAGTCACTTAAATCTGGAGGAATAAAAAGCTATTTTTCAAGGTCGGCATTAAAACAAGTAGTTAAGCTAAACAAACAATTTAAATAAGGTAATAATTAAAAGAAATTAAAGATTCTTCCGACAAAAACAAGAATAATGTTTAAAACCACCGTCTTTCGACTTAGGTTACCAAACTGCAATATACTACTAATTAAATTATATTCTTTTTGGGAGCCCAGTACAGCTGTTTCGAACTTATTAGTTCTCATCCAAAAGAAAATATTCAGTTTTCATTAAACTCTGATGAAAAAAATATATATTTCACTGAAATAATCTAATATTTAGTCAATTTATATGGACATATATGTAAAACACTACTACGTGGATAAAATAAAAAATAAATAATACTAAGTGTCTTACTGTGAATAGTATAGAAGGTACAGGAGTCTTCATATTAATTTGCACCATACTCATTATAGAAGGCATGTGGCCATTCCTGCCAGCAGAATAGCACATTCTACAATGGAAACATACACATTCTATAAGGGAAGCAGACACATTCTATAAGGGAAACCGACACTCATTCTATAATAGAAACAGACACATTCTATAAGGGAAACCGACACACATTCTATAAGGGAAACCGACACACATTCTATAAGGGAAACATACACATTCTATAATGGAAACAGACACATTCTATAAAGGAAGCAGACACATTCTATAAAGGAAGCAGACACATTCTATAAGGGAAACCGACACACATTCATTCTATAAGGGAAACAGAAACACATTCTATAATGGAAACAGAAACACATTCTATAATGGAAACAGAAACACATTCTATAATGGAAACAAAAACACATTCTATAATGGAAACAGAAACACATTCTATAATGGAAACAGAAACACATTCTGTAATGGAAACAGACACATTCTATTATAATGGAAACAGAAACATATTCTATAATGGAAACAGGAACACATTCTATAATGGAAACAGAAACACATTCTATAATGGAAACAGAAACACATTCTATAATGGAAACAGAAACACATTCTATAATGGAAACA
>JAUZND010002846.1:0-12611 GCA_034780555.1 Coelogynopora nodosa
TCATGGTACACACGGAAGTCTGCCACAGTCATGGTACACACGGCAGTCTTCCACAGTCATGGTACACACGGCAGTCTGCTGTGCCACAGTCAGTTCTTTTCTTTCTATCTTGTGAGCTGATTTTGCCTGATGATTCCAATCACTTCTATATCATTGCCACTTATGACAATGCCAGAAATGACCCAGTATGATGTACATACTACGTATATATATATAAACTATTACAATTAACCTATTTTAAATAATAATTCACTTCTGTTATAATATAGAATGTGTTTTTGTATATGTAATCCATTAATTAGTGAACCATTTACAATGTCATTACTGATTTTGAGGGTTATTGTCGTACACGACACAGCTTAAAGGTAGCCTATATTATTTATATATATATTGTATATATATAATTGGTCATTTAGCAAGTAACGACGAATTCTTAGGCCTAAACGTATCCGATTTCCAAAGACAATTTAAAATAATTAATCTCTCATCTGGGTTATCAAGGATAAGCGCTAATGACTCTCTGTAAAATTAAAATAAGCTGTACAACGTTTTGCCGTTCTTTTTGAGTGCGTTTATTGATACTGTGTTCCTGGCAAAATGGGAACAAAAATGAATCTTTTCTTTTTATATCGTGACGTGACGGCTTTCCTTTCGCATGTTGGCGGTATAATATTAGTTATTTTGTAACTTTTTCCCAAACTTACACACTGGATATATATAAGGGAAATAGGTAACAATATCTATACGATGTACTTGGCTGGTAGCTGAACTGTACCGTTTTGGTGGAGTGCATATAGCACAGCATGTATATGCTGCATGTACCATGCATATAGCACAGAATAATTTTTTTTACTATTTTTACTTTTAGTTTTCTACATCCTTCAGTGTATATTTTTGTTTTTTCCGTATTGAAGATATGACTTGAATATATATATATATAATATGTCAAATATATATGTTTGATTCTTTTGAACCTGCCCATATAGAACATGAATGCGCAGCAAAAGCTTTTTACAGTGGTTATTGTTTTCTCATTTCGTTGGTGACTTTTTTCTCTCTTGTCGGTTACATTTATATTCCTTCCTGGCTAAATTAAATTTGTGTTTGCAGGACTTGAGCTTCCGGAATCCATAAATCCAGATATTCAAATGATGTTATATTATGTACACCTATGTATATATATATAATATATAGGTTTAGGAGAAGTTCAACAATAACACCTATAATTGTGTTTTGTTGTTTATTTCTGTAGGAGACATTTATTATTTTATATATTTTAATTCTGTGACTTTCTTGATGTGTTATATATAATATATACATATACTGGTATGCTATAGCCATAGGCTATATATATAGACACACATTTCTGATGATCTCCTTTTCCTGACACGAACCCAAAATCATCCGTGCAAAAAATGTTTGTCCATTGAAACCATATCTGTCTATCATTTTCACTATAATGGTTATAACAGATCCTGGCTATATGTATATATGGAATGTTATTAACTGAAATTATTCGTTTAATATGTTGTAGAAATCAATTTGACAATTGTACTAAAATAGCAGATACCTACGGCAGGTAGAATTGTAAATTATTTAAACTAACTGGTTTTTCACGCGCAGATACTGATATTAAAATAAGATAGTGCTGACTTGAAATTGTTTCTTAGATTTTTCTGGAGTCCTGCATCACTTGTTCTCTGCTCTGTTCTGTTCTGTTCTGTTCTGTTCTGTTCGTATTTCTTTTCTTTTATTATATAGTTTGCAATCTTGGACTTCTAAATTATAATTCAACAATAACATATATATATATATGTAGGTACACTTCGTGTGAATACACATTGAAATCTCACATAGTTTCTGAATTTCGTCTCGGAACAAAAAATTATGGACATATTATATTTTATTTACCATCAATTTGTATAATTCGAACGAATATATACATTTTCTGTTGTTATACAATGTTTTTAGGACAACGTTTTTTTATGTAAATCAGATCTATAATAATCGTTAGTCAAAATATCGATGGTTCTAAAATACAAAACCCACCAACCAAAGAAGTTGCTCCTGTCTCAAAACATGCATACTCTCTCTACTTGTTCATTGTTTATCTACATATTATGCTTTCTCGCCTTTTCGTCAGAACTATATATACAGTAGATTCGCAGTTTTCTGCACTTCTATAATGGAAAACTAAATTAATGACAAACTTGAACTAAAATATTCTTGTCTTCATCGCGTGTTCAAATAGAATGTATATATTTTTAAAGTTGGCGAAACTGTGTTTTCTCTGTGTTTGCGGACAACCTGCATGACATCTACTACTAGTTGAACGTATAGTACGTTGTATACGTTTGCTTCTACGTTTGCTTCTCTCCTGTCTTAGCTGGAAGCTCTGTAAGTTAAACACTAATTTCAACATTGAGAGACAACGAACGAACAAACGAACGAATGAACATAATACATTGTAGAATTAATGTTATATAGTTATATTGTATATTTATATAGAAATATATATAGGCAGCATCTTTGTTCACAATATAGAGTGTAGGGGAAGAGGCAATACATTATATATACTGCTGATTATGATAATAGGGTTATTGTAAGCGATATGCTATTCATAGCTCTGTATAAATAAATATTGCATGTTTTTCACATCATGAGTGGTTTAGAGAGCCCATGTTAGCTTAAGTGGCTTCAAGTTAGTGCATAAACAGTATTTTTTTATCAAGCAACAATTATAGTTGCTTTCTGTAGTCAAATTCATTTGTTCATTTTGATGGAAAATATGTTTTCTCTCCATGCGCTCAGGGTTACTCAATTAATCGTTACTCCGTTAATCTGTGGTGTTTAGAGGGAGTGTGTTTACAATTTGGTTCTAAATTTGGTGTACTATAAAACTTGATAATGTTCGGTCAGTGATTTCAACTGCCCATGTAAGTTAACTTTAGACTAAACAATTAAATCTGGATCATGTTACCTACCTTTCTCTCTCTCTCTCTCTCTCTCTCTCTCTCTCTCTCTCTCTCTCTCTCCACTCTCTCCCTTTTGATATTTGTGATTGGAAAATAAGTATATATAGTTTAAGTTTTGTTTAAAAACAAAATAAGGTTTGAAGAAAATTGATTGGATTTTGATAATTGTAGTTTGTAACATAATATATTGGTTTTTAATTGATTTCGTTGACTGTTAAATATGTCGAATTTTAATTGGGTCGATTTGTGGCTCTTTCAGAAAATAGATCATCGGAAGTATTTATGATATAATTCGATATATTACATAGGACTACTATTATTATTCCATATAACGGCTTAATATGTCTGTCAAAATATAAAGTGAATACTTTTCAGTATGTTAGATATAGTTTAATATATAATATTATATAATAGTAAAATATAATTCTATTCATATATATAAATACTGAAGTTGTGAAGTAGTTATACCGTTGCGTTTTATATAGTTATTATAGGTTCAGATCGGAACTTGAATCACCTTGACTTCTTATTTATTTTATACATTGATCATATAATATAGCTAGATACTCTGAGATTGAAAATATGGAGATGTTTTATTTGTAGTATGAAGAAAATACTCTGTTGATCACAATGAAGATAAATATTGGTTTTAACCATGCATGAGGTATACAATACTATGATACCATAATACAAGGTATAATTAGTGCCTATATACAAATGTGACATTTAATTTCCTCCCAATTTTATCCGAGTCTGTTGTCACTGTTCCAACATAGTTGTATTTAGCCAAGTCTCGTGTTTTCATTGAAACAGTTTATTTGTCATTTTATTTATTAAATTTGATGTATGTAATAAATCAATCATAATATGTCTTTCAATTTCGACCTTTATCAACAGAGAAGAATTCATTAAGACTATATTATAAATGTAGTATATAAAATCAAATCATGTCTCTAAGTTTGTAAGAGTTGTCGAGGTAAAATTTAACAAATAATCCTATTTTTTCCCCAGTAAAATTGATCTATTCCATACAATATGTGTTATAAGGGGTCTTCAATTCGTTCTTTTCCTTTAACCCGTCACATAATCTCATTGTTTTTAAATGTTACCGTTTTTGTAATTTTAAGAAAATTATGATAAACGAACAAACAAACAAACAAACAAGCTTATTTTTATTTAGATTTATAGAATCTAAAGGTCACTGATGGTTAAATTGATGTTATCTTATGGGAATGTTTCTAACAGTGTTACAAAGGCCTGCATACCATTGCATTCATTACCTTAAGTGATTATATTCAAAACAAGTTAAAAAACGTAACAAAAAGAAAGCTATTAAAAACCATTTCTCAAATTGCAACGACAGTTGAACGCTTTTTGTTATTCAAAAATCCCGTGTTTTCCCCCCCTAGCGAATAGGCACGAATTATAGCCCCCTGAAAAAGTGTGATAATACACTGGCTAGAGAAAAAATAGAATACAATTCAGCATTATATAGTTACAGTGTATACAACACCTGCTATCAACAGATATGGATTTTGAGGAACAACTACACACACTCACACACTCAATCAGTTGGCTCATCTTAATGGTTCAGTAAATTATAGGCATATAGCGAGAGATCATAGTATACAGGAGAGCGAGAGAATGCTTCGCAGAAAATGCAGTACACATTGGCTGCCTGCGTCACTCGCTACATTATTGAACTGCAGGCCTCTCCCAGCTGACCGGTCCCCAGGGGGAGAGATATTTAAATGAAACAGTTTCTCTTGTTTGGTTGTTGATATACGATTCAGACATCGCGTTTAGTGAGGAGTGTGTATCTCGCTTTTATTTTCGTCACAGATCTCGTCTATATAATTATACTGCAGTGCAGCTGAACAGGGTTGGGGGGGGGGTTGGGATTATATATTCCGGGAAAATTCAATTTCTTTTTCTTTTACAGCCTTCTTTTGTTGAGTGTATTATGGACCCATTAAAGGACAGAGTATGATCCGCTTACACTGTTCCCTAAATCGAGTCGAATACACCGGGAGGGGACGGGAGGGGGGGGAAACACTTGACGATCGTGTCAGGACTTAATATAATTCTGGTTCAAAAGTAACAAGCCGCCTCGTGTGTTGTACAATGGAAGGAGATAAATGTTGCAAACAAACCCGATTATTATAACCTGCCTTTTCTTGGAAGAAAACGTTTATGCCACCAAGTCGTCAGACAATTTTTCAGACTTTGCATTAATAATAAAGTTTATTTAGTATATTTAGATGTAAAATCGTTCATTGTTTACATTGTGGATTAGATTATTGATTAGACTATTGATTATTATCTATTGATTATAAAGTCTATTATATATGTCCATGTGAGACGTACTCTCGTATTCAAATGAGAATTCGGACTCTTTCTATAGGCCTAAACACTGAAATGCTTACACCCAAGTATTGGTAAACGTTGAGTGTTAGGTAATATAATTCTTACAATTAAACAGTATTTATTCTTAAACAATACTATATTAATATGACAGTTGAAGGTAAATATCCGTTCTGGCATTTGATTAGCTAAGCGCAGGGAAATTAAAATCAGCAACGTCATGTTATGGATTTACAACTCTTCAGCCAATTAAATGCCAGATAGATTAGATAGATCGACATTATTATGGAGTAACATGAAGGTCTATGTACACATGCCTTTTCTGCTGTCTTTGTAATAAGCAGAACTCTGGTTAGTGGATACTATTCTTTGTATTGTTTAAAAGTAAACAGTGAGTGGTTTTGGCATTTTGAGTTTTTTTAGGGTTTGTAAATCTATGAACTGTCTGTCAGGTGTTTTGATCGTTCTCATTAATAGTATCCTATGGTATGAGTTAGATGTCCACATAGAACGCAATTATTCACGTTTATTGACACATGAAATAAAGCTGAAACCTAATCTTCTTAAAACTTTGCAACACTAAAAAAGAATTCCATCTATCTCTTTTTTTAAATGAGTTTTTAATTCGAAAATGTTAGGGTTAGGCAACACTGTTGAGATTAATCTATCTTTCACGTGCTTACATTTTCCGATTGATCTGGGGAAAATAGTGAAATCAGCAAGACCGAGAATCTTTATCTCTTTCTATATGTATAAATTTACTACTCACATTAATGGATCCGAGCAATCAATAAAACAATAAACATATATATATATATTATATATAACTGGTTGATTTTCGTTTGATCAATTCCGAGTGAATCTTCAAATCTCTGCAACACTGGCCACTATTTCATCCCGCCAAATCGATATTAACCTGAAAAAAACACTCTCTCTTCTCAGAGAAAAGAGAGAGAGAGAGAGAGGAACCGTCTTTCGAACTCTGATCGCACTCGGTCATCATTATCAACATGAACCCTATGATGCCGAAAAATGAAACCGCACTGAAGGATCGGAGAGGGCACGAAGGGGAGGGAACACTGGTTATAGTTCATTAAGTTCTCCCGGCGGACTGGCATATATATCGAAGATTTTTGTCAATTTTACATCAAAATACAAATACGTTGTTATTTATTAGAAAACCGATTTTCCCTTGTTTTATCACTTTGTTTGCGAATATATTTCCTCTTTTCTTCGCTTCTGTCGATTTTTCTAGCATCAAAAAGCCGCAACATGTTTTTAACTATGAGTTTGCGCGGATTCTATTCTGTTTTTTCTCCGGGAGCACCCGGAATCTACCTATATGCCCGGGAAGCAGTTCTTTGAGTTGTCTTCCATAGTTTTAGATGTTTTCGGAAGAAGTCATGTTTTTTTAGTCGATAACGACACGTTTGAATGTCTCAGAGAGATAGAGAGAGAGAGAGCTTGGACGGCAGTGAATTCTGTGTCTATGTGGATATAGCAAGCAGATCTTTCACTTGAAAGAAGAGGCTAATTATTAGGATGGATCATTGTAACAAACATATATCGATACAACCGAATGTCACATCTCTCCGGCAAACAGCACACTACCTTTTTTCGCTCTTTAATCTATTTTTTCCCCCTCTTTCTTTTTGAAACATAATTCTTGGTCTATGGAAGGCAAAATAATAATAGTGGAACGCATTAATGAACGATTATATATATATATAGGGATGCTTTATAAGAGAGTTGTATACTATGCTAGTATTTATAAGACAGAACTGAAAGAGAAGCAGGCAACATTTGAGTTATTATTATTGTTTTTTTATTTGAAGATAAAAAGGTATTATTATATCCCAGTATTTTTTTGTTTAGACTAGATGCTGTTCTTGCATCCTTAGAGTGCATGTGAACATAGCCTGCTTACATTTATGGTTCCCGATTTCGCAGGTATAATATTTGGTACCACCAGTTTTGTTTTGTATTACGATTGGTGAGTGAACGTGGCTCGTGGCACGAGAAAACGTGAAGTACTTGCTTATATATATATATATTTGAACTTCAACTTTTAACTCCATTTGGGTTATAAAAATGACAATTCTCAGGAGTCTCGCAAGGTGTTGGTTTATAATATTGATGTGTAAGGCATCTCTTTCTAGTGTATGGAAGGAATCTCTCATTAGTGTTAATAATTTAGTTCAGAATTCAGTCAAAATCACTTCCCAGGTTGTGCTGTAAAATTAGATAGAATTAATTAAAGTCGTATCCGACTTGAAGCTATAGGGCTATAGTTACATGATAATTATGCTATATGGTTCTACTCACTCCACTAGCTAGCATCATGTAAGGCCTAGATTGACAGAAATGTTGTGTCAAAAGATATTCTTGTGCTTCATTTATTATTTAGTAAATTAATAAGTTAATTATAGTATGTTATGACAGTATGGGGGCTATACGGTGGGCTTAACTATGCTTTTGTAATATGGTTTTATCTGAAATAAATCAGAATGTAGAATTATACCGAAGTGAAATAGGGGCCTATTTTATAGAAGACTTTAGAAGTAATGTTTAATCAATATGTCGTTGGAGTGAAGTGTATTATTGTTTATTTTAACATCAATCAAAACTGCTTTAAAGCAAATTTACAACTATACTGTGCAAATATTGTATGTTATTTTGACAGAACGTAGAATTATCGATCTATAATATATGAACCAAATTGAAGTAATTATTTTAAAAATAATTATAAAGTAAAACGCAAGCATACAGCTATATTTTACAATTTGAAGTCTATTGTATTGTAAAGTTCCTTTAGACTAGTATAAGGTATTATGTTTTGTGCTTAATTGAATTATAACGATGTTTTTAAATCGAGGAGTACTGAATCGAATGCTATACTGGATCAAAATGAACATACACTAATATCTAGGAAATACTATATTTTACAATCTTGAAAAATGAATATGTATTATTTTTACTGAAGACTACAGAGATCTAACAAAAACTAAGGACTCTTCTCCGTCAAAGATAAAAAACAAAGCACCAATTTGAAGTATATAGTTCCAATTTGATGAGCCAGACTTTATTATTATAGATCTAAATGGCATCATTTTAAAATTAACTGTAAGGAATATTTAATTTGATTTGTAACTACAATTTTAAGTTCATATAAATGACCAAACAAAGATGAAGGGTATGTAATTCATTCTTTAAAATTCCAAGTTGGATATTTCGGGTGAAGTTTCCTGTATAACGCGTGTATTATACACATTAAACGAGTTAAACTGGTCTGAAAATCTACTTTTCAAATAAAATATTTTAAAATGTTCCTACTGACTGGTGTTTTGTTTACAGAAAACCAGAAAGTAACTCCATACTTTCGTTTACAAATTGAAGTATAATTTTTAACGGTATGTACATGTATTCTAAAATGTTTGCTTTTTAATATTTACTTCTAATTTGGTTAGTATAGAAAGCCACTAAGTCTAAAAATTTCCCCTTTTTGGATGTTAAAATCTGTTTTATGTATTATACATAACTAGGCAGTCAGTGAAGCTCTCTTATTTATGGAAATTATAAATAAATTCATTAGGCATCCGCGCGAGAATCTTCATGTCCAAAATATACTTCATCTGATAAACATATTATTATATAATATATAGCTTTGAACATTTTTTCAGCTGTACAGTTCTAGAATTGAGTGAAATCGTAATGGAAAAGTGTGTTCATAGAATTGGATAGATGTGATGGGCAGATTAATTTTAATTATGTATATCTATTTATATAGATGGAATAATTCAATTTAATATTTAAAGGATTATTTAATATTCTTGCATTTTGATTAAAGTTGTTCATTAATTTTTTTTACGATTTAGTCTTTTTAGTTTTTTATAATAAGTGGTAGGGCCTATAGAATTTGAACATTATTTTATTCTCATAATAAAAGAGTTTCTCAAAAAAAGTAAACCTTAAAATATCATATTTTCATTTCTTTGAAACAGGCATTGTAGTCATCACTCAACCTATTATCTTTGAATATTTCAAAATATAATTATCAACCAAAATAAATTTCTAATTGCAGCCATCTTGTTTAACTTGTCATTATAGTCTGGGTTTATTTCTCAATTAATTAGAAGTTGGTTCACCTAATTATGCTACATATTATAAGATAAGCTTTTATCTAAAGTAATTATGTAGCCAATAATGTTACTAAATAAGACTGATATGATGGAAGCAATCTATCATAGACCCTGAAAACCCAGTCAGGGAACATGAAATTGTGACTGAATTCAGTTAGCTGTCCTCGCACAATGTTTTCTTAACGTTTTGTTCTTCCTCTCCTCTCCTCTCCTCTCTCTTCTCCTTTCCTCTCCTCTCCTCTCTCTTCTTTCCTCTTCTCTCCTCTCTCCTCTCTTCTCTCCTCTTCTCGCACTCTTTTCTTCCTGATATTTATGATATCGAAATACATGATGGTAAAAACAGCCGTTAAGAGAACAAGAACCGATGTCACAAAATGTGATCCGTGTGAATACAGAAATTATAGGAATATCAATGTATAAACCATAATACAATAAAAGACATAATTTAAATCGCAATGAGTCACCATACTGTCTGCGTCCGCACTAAGTTCAGGAAATCTCTGCTGCTATCCGATCGAAAACGCTTCGTCAGGTCCGAATTTTATTTTGTAGTTGATTCTGACTCAAGTTAACGAGTTAATTCAATTAACAGTTATCGTTATAGCGTCTGACGTTTAACCTGTCACTGAGGCGTGAGAACTGATCATTTTGTTATATACATACATTGAGCTAACTGTATATTGGCTGCCTACTCCAATTTATACTCTCCATCATGGCCGGGGTCTTTTCTACATCGCTGCTTGATTGCTTTTGTATATATATAGGCAGATTATTTAGACATTTTTCTTCCAATTGAAAAGTTTCTTTGCCTTTTTAATTATACAAATAGCCTGGGTTTTTAATCGTTTCATATATCAGTTCTGAATATTTACAATAATTAATTTTTTCTTGGTTGAATAAAAAATTAAGTCAAATATACAGAGAACTAATAGTCTACATATACTAAACCGAACAAATCTCCTTCATCAACGAATTATATGCAATATATATATATATATTCTATATCAATAACATTTAAACCGAGAGCATATAAAAACCATCACACCAGCGGGTGGTTCGTCCAATTCATGGTCTCATTTTCCTCTGGGATTTTAACCTTTTAAATAGCCTTTTCTGTTTCCTCTCAAATCTCTCTCTCTCTCTCTATATATATACAAGTATGCAATACACATGTATCTATATAAGATTCCATAACAAAGTGGTTAATTGCAGAACCAAAGATGTCGGCTGGGCTATATTCACCACCAATTAATTAATTTAATATGTTTCCTCATTAGGTATATATATATATAGGCTACACACTGTAGAAGGGATGACGACAATGTAGTCGGCCAGGTATAGTCTACACTAGATAGCTATATGTATAATTGGGCTGTTGTGATACGCCCAGAACTCAGCATAACCACTATGCTGCTGCCGTTGCTGATGTTAATAAGAATTAGTTTTTCCAATTAGTATATAGAACTAACCTCCCTATGGAAGATAATACAACAAACATGTGCCTGCCTATCTATATAGTTAGATCATCAGCTTCTGCATATATCGAAGGAGTACAAGAATGCAACTGCTGTACAGAACGGTCTTAGAATATACCCATTCTGACTTCGCCTATATTTATCCGCCTATATCTATATATAAATATGGAAATGCACGTCAGGAAACGGATGAACAAACTAGCCAGCCCCATTTAGGGTTACTAATTTGGTACATAATGAAAAGAATGGTTGGTGACCGCTCTTCTTGGTTGCTTTCTCAAGAATGCTATGTGGCTTCATCTTCTCCCCAGGGAATTTGGTTACACACATATATATATATATATAGCTTGATTGTACTGCCCCGGTAATAACTTGTATAGTGTCCCAGTGTCACATAATATAATGTATATTCCGGTTAATGTTTAATCATGTACCTACATGCCTTATATACAAATATCTAGTTAATCTTTTAAATACGTGATCTGTATATACACATATTTTACTCTACATTTCGGTAGTACGATGCTGGATGTTTCTAAACTTCTTGAAATTCTATCCCAAATTACTTTCAGGATCCCCGTCTTGTGGATATGAAATTCAGCTTAGTAAGTTTCCAAGACTCCTTCTTCAACCTCCTCCTACCTCCTCCCCCTCAAAGCGAGAGTACACCAATAATTGTCTTAGTTAGTTAGAATATTATGCTGTTTCCTTTATATTTTATTCTCTCTCTCTCTGTCTCTCTCTAGAACAAAATTGCTCTCTGTCTAACATTGAACATTTATTTCAAAACATGCACCGGGCCCGGCGGCCACTTTTCAGTTTAGTTTAATCCTCAAAGCGAATTGTTTTTGGAGGTCGTTTCTGTCGTTTCTCTCTCTTAATAATGTTATTTAATTTTCATGTTAAGTAAAGCGTGCATGCATGGAGGAGAAACGAGTGTAGCCTACACATTGAAGAGTTTGTGATTCATTGACATTCAGTGATTGACTGTTATTGTGTTATATTGTTTAAATTCTGATATTGTAAAACGTCTGTCTGATTCAAATGGTATTCAAATTTGATGATTATTGTTAGAGATAATTGCAAATCTATTTTTATAGTTTTAGTTTAAACTATCTGATATAAAATGGAGAAATTGTGTTGTTCAAAAATAGTTCGTGATGCAAATTTACAGAAAAGCATAAATCGATTGTTTACAATTTAAACATCGCTAAAATAAGTGTTTTTATTTTACATTTATAACGGTTTCTGCGAATGAGCACAAACAAACATGTATAGTCTCATTTATTTAGTTAACAAAAACTTATGTAGCTGATGTAAACCATTTGAAGCATTCATTCCTCGAAGAAGGGTTTGTTATTCGAAAAGTATACCAGACCTGCTCAGAATTACTGCACAGCAATCACTTTCTGACTATGTGATAGTTTTGTGTGCTCCTGAGCGGAGAAGCGAGATAAACTTTCCGGTTTCAATTATTGAAATCATTTTCAAAAACGGTGGAGTATTGTATGTCAGGCTTGTATGCACGAGACTTAAACTAAATATTTAAAACATAAATAATATCATACGTCTATAATGAGAATGAGGCTGAAGATACTACAATACCTCCCCACCCCCACCCCCCCTCTCCGCTCTCCACCTCGCATTGATACTTTCTG
>JAUZND010002847.1:0-12610 GCA_034780555.1 Coelogynopora nodosa
ATGTATTACTGCTATTGTACTCCCGATTCCCATTTGAGTACTATATTTCAAAATAAACGTTTCTTATCTTATCTTATTATACAACTAACCATTTTGCATTATTTTAACTTTAATTTATTTCTCTCAATGCTGTACACTAAACAACGGTTATATATATATTGGTTATTTATAATTGAATAGGATGTAAGTATAGCGGAGGTGCGCCTATATTTTGGAATATGACTGGTGTTTGTTGTCAATAGAAAAGTGATGTTTAGATAAACACCAATTCTATTAGTCATTAACACTGGACAGCTCAATGTCCAATCTCAATGACCGCACTTCATGTATAAAATCGATCCGCCACCTCTGCGATGTACTACCTATACTATCAATATACTTGTATTTTACAAATTAGAGAGTATCGCAATGAAAGATAATACAGTTATAACAACGGTAATTAAGATGTTTCATTAACGGATAGTAAGTGCAGCCTACAGCACCAGCCGTTGGTGTATTAAATATAAAATAGTAGATTAAGTAAAATGCACGTATAACATTAACCGAAAGGTTTTATTGAGTTTAAAATAAAGTGCAAAATACTGTGGCTCGGTTATAAGGCTTCGATTTGAAATTTTTTATAAGTTCTACAAATGCGTACTATTGTATAATTGTTAGTGAACAAAAAAGCTCAATATATAATATATATTCAATCAAATTTATCAAAAATATTTGTTTAAAAATTACATTATTTTTATGGATTGTTAACTTTCTTAACAAAATAAAACTTGTTGTTAAGTGTATTTTATATTGGATTATAGAATCAAAAGAAAAATGTAATTATTTTTAATTCATTTTTCGAAAACACATTTAGAAAAATGGAAATAAACAAAATCTATCAAGGACTATAACTTGTCACTTGCAAAGTTGTCACTTAAATGCGAAGGAAAAACCGAAGGAATAAATAACTAGTTTTAAAGATCGGCATTAAAACAAGTAACAATGATAAACAAACAATTTCAATTTAAAGAATGTAATAATTACTTAAAATTAGTTATAATTTTTTTGTTGTTGTATATATTCCAGAATTAATTTAAATGTATTCGTATTTTGAAAATCTTCATAGACATTCTAAAATCCCTTACATTTATTTTTATTAATAAATTTGATTATTTTAAAATCCATTTTGTTTATTTTAGATAATTTTGCATTGACGACCTTGATAAACAGGTTAAATTTCCTTCGGATTTGTCCCCCGGTTTTTCCTCCGGATTTAAGTTACAACCGTTTAATTTTGGGATCTGAGGGAATAAGTGCATTATGCATAATATAATTCTAAATGAATTCTCCGCAATTACTTATAATAAAGCGTTGAAATTGGTTGTAAATTAGTGATTGATCCATAAATAAGTCAATTGATCCATTTATTGCAAAAAACTGATCTCATTGAAATTGCGGATGATAATTATCAAGTGTCATGACATCATCGAACGGTTTCCGAGTAACTTGTTAACGGGGTTATAGCAAAAGAGGTGAGTAGATGGGTACTTACGAATAAGTGATTAAGATCTGTAGTGTCTATTTAAGAAAAGTTATATATTTTTAATTGAGCTTCTTTGTCAGTCAATTAATTTTACTAGTCTAGAAATGTAAATTGAATTTTAAGTTTTTTTCGAGTTTTTGAAGTAACCGACTGCGACATCATATTTAGCCAACTATTGATCTCAATCAAATTTAAGTGCAGAAAAAAGTAATGATAATATAGTTTGTAAAATGTTGTGGTTTATATTTCGTAATGATCTAAGTAGACATGCTATGACGAAGGATTATTAATGATTACAAATCTGATTATCTGCCAGTAGTACACATTCGAACATTTTGAATAAAATTGATTCAACACAAATCTAGAAAAGCTAAAAATCAAAAGTATAAAACTAAATTATACTGTGTACTCAAAACACTCCTAAACTATATTTCGAAATAAACTATATGAAGTTTAACTTTGACAAACATATCATTTGACTATGGAGGAGATTAGAATTAAAAATTTGATTGGCCAATAACTATTTTATTAACCCTTAGTATGTGGACATA
This sequence comes from Coelogynopora nodosa, assembly GCA_034780555.1. Classification (NCBI taxonomy): domain Eukaryota; kingdom Metazoa; phylum Platyhelminthes; order Proseriata; family Coelogynoporidae; genus Coelogynopora; species Coelogynopora nodosa. The sequence continues at coordinate 2,074 of JAUZND010002847.1, forward strand.
TTTAGTAGAGTTTGCTCGTTCCCCCACTTTCTGGATTTTTTTTTTTGATATACAGATAACTCCTAAAGATTTGTCGAGCGATTTTTAATTTTCAAAAAAATTAATCAATTGGTATCATTTTTATTACCTGATTATGTCATAAACTCCAGTTAGGAAAACTATAGGAAAATAACCATATATGCTATGTATTGACCAATAAATGCTATAACTTTTATTCAATGCAACCAATTGACTTGATTCTTTTTGCATCTGATTCCAGATCACAAGATCTATCTTTGTTGATATATTTTATAATTATACTACTCATACAAATAAGCTATAAGTAGTATAAATATAAATGTTATTAGATTATTGTTTTAAACTGATGGTTATTTTAATAAATAATTTTAATAATCAAATAGATTTAATTTACGATAAACTTATTTTTTCTATTAATATTGCAAGTTTCAGCTCCTAATATCATCGAAAAGTATGAAAACCCAGGGGTCTAAAACAGATCAATAATAATACAATTTTTCTGGTATTTAAAAATATTTGAAATTATATTTTTTGTAGTTGGATAAAAGTATTTTAGTCAAAAATACTGGTCATGAATTATATCGTTCAATCAAAAACTAAATTTATTTAAAGAAAAAAATTGGCATTCCCTAAACGTCATTTTCCGAAAATAAAACACTTTTTCTTTAACCTACAGGGTGGCCCAGAAGTAACTACCGATCACAAATTTGATGGTTTTAGATGTGCTATTTCATAAATGAAGAATAAATGGATTATAAACCCCATCCTCTTCTGACCACCCCCTCTCCTGTCCACCCCCCCTTTCCTGACCACCCTTCCTCTCCCAGGGTTCTCTCATTTATACGCAAAACAAATTAAAAACTTTTCAAGACCATTTTCCAGATAGCTTAACTATATTTTTCAACAATAAGCCCAGAATTATAGCGAAATATTTACATAACAATATCTATAGACAATGGTAGAGATAAAATTAATGCACATACTTTTAGAGTTCGGCAAGTGCTTTCAACTTTCAATAAATGCATACATTCTATTGTATCTTACCTTTTAGTCTTAGAGGTCAGCGAGGTTAGAAAGTTTCTTCCGGATGTCCTCACTGATCATCTGAATTGTATCCACTTTTTCTTTGGACGACCTTCTCAGTGCATTTGATTCTACAATCAACTTTGCCTGACCTGTTTCTTCTGCTTTTTCTGCCAGTTTGTCTGCATCTTTTCCCAACGACTTCTGCTCTGCTTCAATACGCGCCTTCTTGGCCTTTAATGTCTGAATTTCTTCCAAAGCATCTGCATTGCGTTTCAGCTGTTTCTTTATGCTCTCGTTTTGCTTCATTTCGTCCAAATAGAAAGCATACTTATTTCGTGCTGAACTTACGGACGCAAGAAGTCAAGGCGCAATGTTTGCATTCTTCAGCCCACCCACTTTCTTCACATGGTTGATGATCACTCGTTTTGAAACAAGTACCTCCTCTGACAAGTTGGTAGAAGCTACCTCTTTATTAACGGAAAAGCCTCTTTCAACTGTGGCTTGTCGATGAGAGAGAACAAGTATATGGCGCAAGAACTTCCACAACTCCTTCACCGTTTCAAGGCGTTCATGAAACAACGCATCCAAGTGGTTTTCACCAGGAATAAAATTTTCCTGACAAAATTCAATGAATTCTCTGATCTGGTGATTGTGTGACACTTGCCTTCCTGCACCCAGTTGGCCTCTCCCATTGTCTGAAGAACTGATCTGATTTGCCTCTTTGCTTTCACCTCCGAATCATTCAGAATTGCCTTTGGGGTGAAACATGCAGTGTTTCGACAGAAAGTGTAAGAAATTTGTGATTTGTCCTTGATTTTCTTCACAACAGCCAAGATGAATGATCTAGAATCCATTTGAATTTGCAGGATTTGTCGGTCTGACATTAGATTGGTGGCATGTAGGCGACAGCGTCTTTGATCCTGAGAAGTCAAGGTCAATCTTCGAAATTGGAAGGAGGTTGTGATTGTCATCCAGATTAATATTTAAAAAATAATTTGTAGTGGTTGCATCTTCAAGACATCTTCCCTTGACAATGCGAAGAAGCAAATTACGCAATAGCTTTTCAATTTCAATGGGAAGAAATGGCAGAGTAAGAAATGGCTCAAAATCATTTGCTATTGAGAGGAAACTTTCTGTTTTCAATATGATGGTAGGACTCTTAGCCATTTCTTCCAATGTCATGAATGACTGGAGTTTTATTGTATGTGGACACTTCTTCAGCTCCGGAAAAAATTCTTTAATCTTTGGCCATCCTGCCAAATTTATACCATTATTATATATAATATTAATTGCATACTTACCTAGTTTAACAATTTTAATATAATATGTACAGTTCTACTAGTCCTCTTCAAAATCCTAACTAAAGTAGAAAGGAGATAATATTCTAAAAAGTACAACAACATAAAAAATCTACAGAAAAAATTAAGCACTCACTGTCAGCTGAAAATCAAAACTTTTCAAGACAGTTCCAAAAATTCGAGACTTTTCAAGTCGTGTGAGAACCCTGTTTGTAGTTCCTAATTTATAGTATTTGAAACAGTAATTTGTTTAGATTTTCGACAAGCAGCATTATATCGAAGCAAAAATAAATAACTTAAGTATAACTTAATCATGGAATTAAAGACAGCAGATATGAAATCAATCAATAAATTTAAAAAAACAATTCAAATTGTGACTACAAAAAAAATCAATATCTACCATTTCACTTGAATGAAACGTTAGATAGTGATTCTATTCTACTGATAATATACAAATGCTAACCTGGAATAGGGCACGCAGGATAATGGTCGGTGTACCCCCAGTCTACATAATCAAAGGTCTATACGCAGGGCAAAGCAGTACCGAAGAATATAAGACTGTCAGTTGGAGCTTGTCGACAAAGTACGGTCTATTATTATACAGAACTAATTAATAGTTTCATTGGTATTCATCAATTATTTAAAAAATAATGGTTACAGTTTGAACCACTGTCTATATATTGTATATTATTATCTTAGTGAAATTTTCATTTTGCACGAAGAGCCTACATTCACTCAAATTTCATAACGACAATAGCTAGAAACTGCCAACTTTAAGCATTCTTTTGAAATAATTCTTCATTGTCAAATTCCCAATACATGTGATGCATAAGTATTCAAGACTGTCCATTCAAGAGATCACGAATGTAACCTCACAGATGACTGCTTTGAACGGACTGGACACCACATAAAGTGAAGCAGGCAGACAGGGGGAAGAGAAGCTCACACTTTGGCGCTGTCAATATCGTCAAACTCGACGTAGGCCTTCGACTTGATCCGGTCCGTCCAGACCTCCTTCACGTTGCCGAAGCGACCGAGCATCTCGCGCAACAGGCCGACAGTGTAGGGCCGCACCAGGAAACGGACGTGCACAACCGGGGTGTCCTTGTGACCGGCCGGCTCCACCGGGTCCACGCGTACCGGACTCTCCACTGTGTAGCCCACTGTCTTCGTCTCTGGAGGGAGGAGCGGGAGCATTTGTAGAGCATTTAGAGTAGGAGCATTTGTGAGAACATTTGTGGAAGCATTTGTAAGCAGGAGGATTTGTGGGAACCTTCCTATCCTTTCTATGTGTTAGCAGAACAAAAAAAATTTAGACTGGGAATATTCCCGGTTTTTCCATCAAGAAGGATAAGAGGTACCGTCAACAACAGATCAACGCTAGACATTGGAGTGGAAGATAACGGCGGAATCATTAACCCAGATCTACTCAAATAGACGAGCTAAAACATTTATATTTACATTATTAATAAAAAATAACGTCTAGTATAGTTTTAAAAGGGGAAAAAATTCAAATTTTTATTAAAATCATTAAGAAGGGCACTATCATCAGCATATATTTATTAAATTTAATTAAAAGAAAACTGGATTTAAAGATCTCGAAAATAAAGATCTACTCCTCCACCTGAGCCGACAGCATCCACCCACCTCGAAGCCTCTTCTTGGCCGGCTTGGCCTCTTTGCTTCCCGCCTGGTCCCCCGTTGAGGGCGCCTCCACCGGAACCACCACCGTTCTCCCCGCCGTCGCCGCTACAGCCGTAATCTTCGTGTCCTCCTCCTCCTCCTCCTCCACGGCGGCGGCCTCGGCCAGATCTTCGGCCACCATTTCGGCCAATCGCTCGCGAATGTCCGGTTTCACCTTCCGCCTGTCCATGTCCGGCAGGAGTGACTGTGGGTGATGGAAGATACACAAGTTAGCTGGCGTCGTTCCCTACTCGTTCGGTATGAGTATGCATTGAAGTATAGCTACACTCGGAGTAGCCGGTTAATCAGAACTTTATAAAGCAGAGTAACAGCCAGGTACCTAGACAACTGGAACACATTTGCATATTTAGTGCACTCGACGAGTGTGCTTTTATAGTTACTCAAGTTGAATGTAACGATGATGCAAATCTAGCACAAGTTGTGTGGAGAATTTTACATTTGGATTTAATGGTCTTTTACTGTATGAGAACAGCGATTGTTTTGGTGATTAATTTTAATTTAATTATATAATCGATAAGCTCAACAATTTGACAAGACTGTTTTCTATCCTTAAGAATGAATTAAAGAAAACTTATTTTAACAGGACACGTTAAACTGGTAATATTTTGTTTAACTTCATTTTAATTCATCTATAATCCCGGTGATTCAAATTAATTGCTGCCTTTTAATTTTATAACGTATAATATTTAACAATTCAAATATTTAAATATCTTTTACACTGTGGCATAACGTACTCCAGTATCATAGGAATAGTAGATCAATAAATATTGAATTATTGCACAGTAAAAAATAGAAAACAATATTTATCTACCAGAACAATGGAAAGTTGCCCTTCCTTGATTGGCCAAATAAGAGTTTTACTTTTTTTAGACCATCTGTGTCTGGTTATTTATATTAGTTAAGTCCATTCATTGATTGACACGATGGTTATTGATTAAGCTTAAATCAGTTGATTTATATAATTACATTAAGTAACATCAAAATAATTAAATATTGTAAGCAGTTTTTGAACAATACAATATCTGAGAATACCCATAATGCTGAGAGTCCTAACCCGTTAGATGCTACGGGGTCATAAGCATGTTCCAGAGGTTGCCTGTTGCATTATTTACAAGGATCGTTCCGTCTTTTTGTTATCTCTGTTCTCTGCCTACTGCTATTCTTTGTCAATTACTAAACACAACATATCCTAATCTATGTGATTAGCTATGGTTCTTCTTTTTTAAATAGTTCTGTTATAGGTATTCTACAATTATGGGGGGGGGGGGGGGTTAAATTTGCATACGCAATATCTAATAGCCGTAAAGCGTAAATCCTGACATACGAAGACTATACCAATAGATTAGACGTTCAACTACTTTTTAGGGGTTTAAAACTTTTACAAGATTTCCAGTTTTCTAGTAGAAGTATATACAATCCCAGAGTTAGATTGATGCACGCAAGATTGAGGTACAACACAGAATGTTGGCATCAAATCGACATGGTAAATATAGGGAAGCCGAACCCACATCGAGGGATCCCGAGTAGATGGCCGGCGTGTCCTGGTGCGATCGTTTGATGCCCCACTGACGGCTGCGAGCGGTGTTCAGCTGTACCACAATCGGTTCTTCTGATGGAGAGAAGGAGAGAAGGAACTTTAAGACTGAATGGGTGGAGAGAGAGAGAGATTGTACTCAGACTATCGACCACAAAAAATACCGACCCTTTGGTTCATCCGCGTCATCGACCATTTCCCCCTCTTCCAAACCTTCATCTTCCATCTGTAAGTAAGCGAAAGACCGGCGGTATTAGAGATATACGTGAAAACCTACAACTGGCAAGTGTTCTGGCAAGTGTTCCCTAGTTTAAAGTATTAATATAATGTAACTGAATGCATTCCACTACTAGACTTGCAATGTGTAATTTCGTCACTTCAAATTTCACCGAAAATATTACAAATTCATGTTAAATTTCAAACAATTAATCGATTTAATTTCAAATCATTCATAATTACAATTCTACTATATCAACATATATAATTATAAAACAACGTAGATACGCTGAAAAAGCAGCCGGCTGACAAGTTAAAGCCTTATACCCCTCTCCTAGAACGACGTTCGGAACATCTGAGCCAATCAGATCAACGGAATTTCAGCCCGTTCGTCACGTCACTAGTTGGAAATGAACCAATCGCGTTGCCCGTGCGTATACCACGACGGAATCAGGATGAATGAAACTCGCTAGTTTAAGTGGAGGTTCGATCGTCTAGACTCTATAGTAAATCTGGCTATACGTGTTACTTGGATAGTTGGTGGAGAGGGGGGCTGCACGTGGCTGTCCAGTATGTGGGTCAATCAAGTCCTCGCTCTTTGAAAACAGGCGTAAATCACAACAAAGTGAGTCCAAGACAGAGAATCAGGAGTCAGGTCAAAAAGAAGGTCCACTAGTCCACGAAATGGCATCGGTTTGATAGCACAAAATTATCAACAATATGAATGAAAGTTAATGGCAAAACATTGAGTTCACATTTAAGTCAATCGCTGTGTTCATTCTGACATAAAGAGTAGAGATCACACTATTAAAGTCCAAAATGATATCAATACACAAGTACAAGTTACACGATCATTGTTTGAATATACCATTCAAATGTCGTTATGCACGGTTTTATATTGTGATAAAATAGTATGAAGTATGTTGGTATAATTTCATGAATATTATGTAAACAATCTGATGGCCAATGAGGTAACAACAAATCAGATCAAAGCTTCTGATGACAAGAAAAACAAAGTAGCATAACATTTCACGAACAAAAACTTTCAATTTAAAAATAAAATTGTTAAACAGTTATATTATTATGCAGGTAGAAATGACAAACAAAAACACAGTCAGCAAAAAATAACGAATGTTCAACCTGCAATGAATATAAGTAAACTGTTCGAACTGCAGGGAATGATAAGATCAATAAAAGTTCACTTTTTAGTCTTTATTTCAAAATAATCCAATGTTTACACGAAACTGCATTTCTTGGTCCCTTCACAGCACTCGTGTCAAATTGCGTCTTCACTGTATGCCACAGTCTGATCGGCCAATGTGGGCAGATTGAATTAACCAATCAAAAGCAAGCAAGCAATACCGATCGATTGATACGTGTTCGGTTCACAATAACCGCCCAATTGGCAGGAAGGAGAAAGGCAAGTCGAGAGTTCTTGTCTTCAAGTACCCCGGCCTCTCCAAAACAATATCTTCCTCTGCGAATTGTGGAACAATTACAGAAGGCAAAGAGTAATATACAAATCTAATATTAAAACAATTGAAATGCTGAGCTTATTGCCTAAACCAGGTTAAAAAATTAATTCATTAAACCAGATTTCCAGTTATTTAGATATGATAACAACCAATTTAAAATTGGTAACAGTTAATTTACTAAATTATTAATGAAAGCATTACCGAAAGTTACTCTCATTATATCAATAGATCTTCTAACAAGATAATTATTTTATAGAAACATTACATAATGCAGCTAAAATATACTACGGCTTTCTTCAGCCATCTAAATAAATTAATATTTGTAATAATTTTTTTAAGAAAATATGGTTATTAAAAATATATAATATTTTACTTACAAATAATCTGAAAATTTAGGAACAAAGTTGAAAAACAGCAGACACACCATGACGCAAAACTGTATTTTTTTTACAAAAACGCGACTTGGTACTTAAACGGCAGTAATGGCTATACAGCACATTGAAACGTAAATATTACTATTGGACGAAAAAGATTGACACTTTTGGTCATATTATTGTGGACAGTGTATATTTTTAGTTTGCAAGTGTCAATTCTTTCATAATATTTTGTAAGTAAGTTACAGTAAATTGATATAATATTAATTAAATTAACAAACAATTTATACAGAAAATATCTAGATTTAAATAAAATAGTTTGGTTGATACAAAGAAAAAAAATTAGGCTTTTTTAATTAGCTTTGTTTTATTACTCAATAACAAATTCAGAATGATTTCTTATTTGTTGCAATTTGATCATTCTATGTTTAAAAATATACTGATTATCCCGGAGAGCTTATAATAATATAAAATTATATATTGAACATTGTTATAATATTATATAATTTTAACATTTGCAAATATGTGATCTAATTATAACCATTAGTGCGACACAAAATCTACGGATTATACCAGAAACTTTTTGCATTGGACCCATTTATATTAATTAACTAAAATTACTGAGCAGGATAAAACATTTAAAAATAATTTAAAGAAGTACACACGGGTGAAAATATCTTTGTTATAGTAATAGTGTACAATGGGATTGTACATAACGTTTAAACTAGACAAAAAACGGCTTTTGTAACAAGAACACAGAAAAGTTAGTCCTATGAAACCGTTAGTTGGTTCCTCTGATTTGATTTATTAGTCACTAATCGCGCATTAGAAAGGGCATCCAGGGTGTCCACACTTTTAGACCAACATAATTTTAGGATATTTTAGGATATTTAAAGATTTTTTTGTAATATTAGATTATTTAAAGACAATTTTTAAGCAGTTCAGCATTACTTATTAATAACTTTTGTGAATTAACCAAATATAAGTTTTTTTATTCTCTTTAGTATCTACAACTCATAAAAAATAATAACTATTTACAATAGAATTTTTTAGAATACAAATTATTCTTAGGATATTTTAGGATGATTTTATGGATTTTGCCAACATTTTAGGATATTTTAGGAGTCCCTCGAAATTTTAGGATATTTTAAGAGCGTGGACACCCTGGGCATCTCTCTAAAATAACATCACATTTGCTAATTAACCATCACACTAGGCCAGTTAGCTGTCGATATGACTGTAAAATAATCGGCAATGGCAGTAGTATGCACATTGTGAAATTACTACCGGCTCTATTTTATGTTTCAATGTATTTATCCCGTACATGCCTGGTGCATTTCATGGTTGCACTCGTAATAATGACAGCTTTACAAAAATGTGGACTTTTTGTGTTTAAGTATGTGTATTATTTATATAGTATACGATAAATACTAGAAAATGTGGATTTTGAAAAAATTGACAATAATTATAATATACTAGTTATTAATAATAAATATTGTAATAAAACAGTATAAATATCAGATTTCAATCATTTTTAATAGAAGCATGTATTTTAGACATGCAGAAACTACACCACCAATCATACTTCCATTACATTTCCATATTTAATCAGAAATACTGATGAATATTAAAATATTCGTTATAATTTGTAAAAAAAATGAGAAAAAAACATAGATAATTATGTTATTAAATATCGAGCGAGACCAGTCGACCAGTAACCGAAATATGTTTCGCCAAACTTACTTTGTTCTCTTCGGCAGTGCTGAAAGATAAATAAACAAATAAATAACAAATTGCGGACTCATTTTTTCATACTGTTTAACTAAAGATTTAAACTAACTTTAAACTAAAAATGCATGTCTTAAAATATAAGTAACAACATTAATACTATAAATAAACAAAATGCATTGAAATAGAACATAATCATCTTACATGTAATAACGATATAATTTTCGTCGATTGAATATTACTCTAATTTTTACATTTTTAAAACATAATACAAAAACGGATAGGTAGGATGAATTTTGCTAAAAACGGTCAATATTAAAACAAACCATATTTAAACTATGATGCAGAATTATTTTGTTATATTTTGAAACATTACCCCCTTTCGAGAATACCCAACAAATTCAACATAATGTACAACATTTATTTGGCAGGATATGCTCGAAATTCGATACATCCCCTGAAAAATGATATCCTACTAAAAAATGTGTTCACTTATTTAAAAAAACAGTGAATAAACCAAGTATACAGATATAGGGTACCGAAACAATTAAAAAAATTATATTACCACTCTGATATACTATCTACAGGTTAAACAGCGATTTAACTTTATCGCAGTACACTATATGATAGGGTTCTTCAAAGGGGGCCCATACAATTGTGTTTAAAAGGATAAAGCGCAGTCAATTTAAGACTAACACAAAAATTACAAAACCTCTTATTGATAAATTCCAATTTTGAATTAGGATAATTTAGCATTTGAATTAATACATAGCTACGTGTCGGCTACGTTCCTACTGAAATTTCCTGACAAAGTTTAATGATAATTACATATTTTAAAATAAAATTACACAATACAGGAAGTTCTTCACTTTATATATCCTCTAATGGACTCAAGATCTGCTGAATCACGATCTATAAGGGCAAAAAGTATTTGATCGGCGCCTTCTTTCTTTTGAACAAGTTAAAGATTGTATACAGAACTGTTAATCAATATTTAATTCTAATATAATCAATACAAATTAAAAAGCAATGCATTTGATATTAATAATACCTCAAAATATTTATATTTCATTTAAAATAAATACTGCTTTTTGAAAATGTGTTTCTAAGCAATTAAAAAGTTGTCGTTAACGGTAACGAATAGTTGTCACCAACGGTAGCTAA
>JAUZND010002848.1:0-12609 GCA_034780555.1 Coelogynopora nodosa
ATACAGCGCAGTTATGAAAAGTATACCTGAAAAATCTATGTTTAAATTTTAAATTTGTCAATTCATAGATGTGTGTAGAACCTAATATAGTTGTTTAACCATTTAAGTATATAATCTGCTGGCGCATATTTATCTATATTTATAACAGGTAAATTATAATTAAATTACAAATAATTTTCGATTCACTAGGATATACTATGATGATGGAATATTTTATCAGTCACCAAAACATTTTCTTGTAAATATATCCAGTAAAATGCTGCGAATATAGTTAGGGCTATATCTAGGGGAGAAGATGAAAATTCGTATACATCTATTCAAAATTCATTTTGTTATTGATGACGTTTAGTTAATTGAATGGTGAAATAAAGTAGTAGTCAATACTAAAGTGAACATGAAACCGCTATTGTACATACGTTTATTATTATCGGTTTGATCACAAAGCAATTTTTCTAAATCAGTAGGTACTTTAGATATATTTACAATTTTCTTTATGTCCATGCGTGAAATTTGTCGAATGAAATTGAGTTATATCGCAGTTAAATTTTTTTTTTCAAATCGGACCATTTTCAAAGAGGAAAAACACATATTTGGTTCTACTTTTACTTCCTTTTATATCAATGAAATTATGTAATAAAGTTTAGATTTTATTTGGAAGATTATATTTCATTCCATCGTTTCATATTTATAAATAACAAAATGACCGAAAAGAAAGTCCATTTTCAATGTCTATGAAAATAGCTGAATAAAACGAAATGAAGAGCAATACGATGTTAATAGAACGCGGCAATAAATTCGCGGGTGCGAACACTACAAAACCACACTCGACTTGCGTGGAAAGTAGAATGAATTTGAGTTGTACCAGCAAGATGTTACTTCGAAAAATACAAATAATAATTACAACAGTGGATTGGCGAACGTTTTTGAAAGGCTTACGAATGTGACCATTCATGGTAAGAACTTTCACCAGAATGGATCCTGTACCAATATTAGAAAGATAATTTTAAAATATTGACTGCTTTGTTAGTTTCACCATTATAGTCACGCACTATAACCTAATTGGTTATGCAAAAAAAATATAAATCTAATTATAAAAAAAGTTTTTGTCACAAAAACGCATTTGGGACCAGTTTTGTATACGTCTGGATAAGTTACAACCGGGAATTGAAAAGGGAAGGCTAAAGCGCACGAATGAGATCATTCTTGGTAAAGAAACAGAAAATAGGTTTTTGACAAACGAAGAAGAGATACAGGAATATGACCATTCATTGTGAGACCTGGAAGTATTTTAAGTTAACCTGTTATCTCCGATGACCTCCTCAGTAGTGAAAACGAACTCATCGACATCGAATTAGTCGGAAATGATATTTAGCTTCTTTAATTGTGTCAAAAAAATTAATTTTTAACCCATTTTGAGTTGGATTTGATAACTCATGGAGCAGATGTTATAGGTCCTATACTACTACTAAACCTAATTTATTTATTGTCTACTTTGGATAAAGTATATTTCACTGATTTTTAAAGGTTTATGTTATTTGTAAATTAAAAAATGAACTATCATTGTCTTACAGTTTCGATTGCGCTGACAATCCTCTTTTTTTTCGATTTTTCTTTTCTCGTTTATAGTTTTCAGAGGCTGCTTTGTCTCTGTCCTCTTTCGAAATAGCTTCTTGTTCAACATTTTTAAACTTACGAAACTGTATACGAATGTCTTCTTGTTTTTGTTTTATTTCTTGTTCACTTTCATGGCATGACATTTATCCAGTAATATGCGGCTGCTTTATATAAATTTAAACTTCTATTTATCTGAAACTGAAATATAATATATTTACATCAAAATTAATAAAATGAAATGAAAAGAAAAGAAAGTAATATATGTGTAACACATAAATGTTATTCTTACCATCTATCTTACCTGTTATACATATATTCACTAAGTAATTTACAACTTACGCTTTGAATAAAAAAATTAAGAATATTTCAAAACAATATTCAAAGGTGTAAAACTTTTTTTGAGAAGAAGAATAATGATTTTGAATGAATAAAATCTGAACCAAATACTTTATTAAATTTTACATGTTTCTTGAAATGAGACACGAATATCCCTGAAGATGCTCTCTGACCCATAACCAAAACTATCGACATCATCATCCTAAGATCCATCCAAACTCATGTTCCTCCCCCATAAAAAAAAGTCGGCAAACGATCTCGACAAAAAACGCCTCATTTGTCCAATCTGGGACCTAATGAGACTAGTCATGCTATTAAAATTGCCAATCTGAACGTATGAGATGAAAACTGTAACTAGTAATGTCATATTATACACCACTTTATGGTTGGAAAGAAGAGGTTACTGGCTTGCAATACCATTACACACCTCTGCCGGGCCGTACAAGTACTGCAATCCGCAAACTCAGTCCAGTTAAAACTGCCCCGATTTGTTCAGAGAACAGTAAGCTTTCAAGCTACAGCAACAGCAACTTGTGCAAACATTCATTAGTTAACGTCCTTATAAGTAACTACAGCTAGGAATTATCATAGAATTTCTTTCATCGGTAAACTTTCGAGAAAAAGTTAAACTTCAAATATAAATATACATCTAATTTGCATATTAGAACACATATTTAAAAATGTAATAATAAAATTAATAAAATGTTCTCTGTATGTATCATACAGCAATGTAATAAGCATTTAACAATAAAATATAGAGCTTTGCATGAATCCATTAAAACTAATAGGATTTTCTGTAAAATAAATTCAATTGCTTCACACTACTACTGGCGATATGTATAAATAATGATTTCAATCGATGCATTAGAACAAGTAGAAATTCTACATCCGAAATTATATAAAAATAAAACTTTTCAGTAATGCATTTTATATCATGTGTTATTGTTAAATATTATGAATTAAATGTGAATTATTAAAATATATTGTCAGAATGCTTGAGATATACTTAATACTAACCATGTATTTACTATATGAAAAAAACATTGGACTTGTGTACTATATGAAATACATGTTGGACTTATACACCATATGAAATACATGTTGGACTTATACACCATATTAAATACATGTTGGACTTTTTTACATAATATGTATATAATATTAGTTTCAAATAATAATTTAAATAACAAATGTTGACTATTATTTCTTAATATCGGGCCAAAGTATTTATTTGCAAATAAGTATAAATATAATACACAAAATCAGACATAATGAGACGTGTATTCTGTTCATTTTTACGACGTATCAACAAGCAAAAATGAGACATTGTGAGACCAGTTATCTATAGATTTTAAAAGTTAAATTTTTTTGTATATGTATATTTTAAATTAATTAATATAACATAATTCATTTATTTATAATTAAACATAATGTTAGTATTAAATAAGACCTGTTACGACCACTTTAACCGGCAGAAAACAACACATGATGAAATAACATAACAATTATGATGTGCATAACATTCCCAACCAACAAAACAAATACACCAAACCTAATAAACACTTGATCTATAAATGCGCATGAATTGTACAATTTGGATTTTACATGTACGTCTGTATCGCGCTTCCTGTTTTATATTGTTAAAATGTTTTAAATACTTCAATTAATAGAGTAAACATATATATATATATATACATTTTCGATGTACTAGTTGTTCACTCTCCATTTTTAACTTTATGTGAACAATTCGTAACCATTTCATTACCAATTGTGACCAATTCGTAGAATTAAAAAGCGACCACATAGTATATCTATATATATCTATATATATATATATGCTTACTCTCTTAATTAAAGTATTTAAAAAATTTAAATAATAAAAATGTTACACTAAATTAAAACAAACCGTTTAGTCCTTTTTAAATATACATAATTTTAATACACTTTATTTTTGTAAGTTTAATCTGTAAAGTGCAGCTACACTGACATAGTCTAACTCATGACAACTTTATTTATGAAAATATGAAATTAACGGCAACAAATATTATTACATAAAAAGATAACAATCGTAGATGTAATAGGCTAGTAATATGAGTATCCATACGTGTTATAGGATTTTTAAAACTTACATTTAACTTTCTTGATGCTCAATTTGATGGATAATCAGTAATTTGACGTTAAAAGAAAAGACACAGCTAACACTAGCAAAACTGTCTGAAGAATACCACTTTAATAGTAGACTATGTATGGAATACGGCAGTATCAATTATAATACTGTGGGATTCAGCCTTCATTCTTGGCATAGACTAATTGTTTTGACATAACTATAATGTATTGTTTGATGCTCAAAGTGTGAACCGTAATTATTATTATCTTATAAAGTTAATAGCAACTGAAGCTGGATGATATAATGTGCCACATCAATATGAAGAAGTACAATAGTTATATTGTTAGAGTGTTATAACTTGATCAAATCAAATCAAGAAAAGAAAGGATTGCTGTAGGTGGTGATATACATAGGCTATTACACTGCATGAGGACAATAAGACCACTACTGATACAATTACTAGGCTGTTGGTTGATTACATTCAACTGGTTTTTACAGACTAATCATTACATCTCACCATTTTTATATATTTTATTCTTCCACGTAATATGTCTAACAAATTAAGAGTTAGCAGCGTAAAAAAGATATATTAAACTTAATAAAAAATTTAAAAAATTACAGACTTCTACTATCATCAAACTAATCAATTATCATTTTCAGCGGCCAAATACCGATAGTTATAAACTGGAGTCATTTAGAGTCTGATGCACATTATGTACATGTATTAACACAGGTATAAACGAGTCGATTTAACTATGTT
The DNA here is from genome assembly GCA_034780555.1 of Coelogynopora nodosa. NCBI lineage: Eukaryota > Metazoa > Platyhelminthes > Proseriata > Coelogynoporidae > Coelogynopora > Coelogynopora nodosa. The sequence goes on from JAUZND010002848.1 coordinate 4,818, forward strand.
GTTTAGTTACTAATCATTAAAAATAAATGTATTTATAATCAAACTTTAACAGGTCTGAATTACTATATATCAACATCTAATATACCAAAATCGTAGCATTGAAACTTAAGAAAACAGTGATCTTAGAGTGGTTGAGAATGTTTTTGTATTAAACATAGTGTGTTTAGTTTATCACTAAACACATGAGTGTGTCACTCTTGTTTACTATAAAGCAAGCTTTACAGATTTGCTTATTCATGTTTTTCATCAAAACATCAAAATTACTAAATATATCCTACTATTCTTCAAATTGTCTTCTATGCTCTTTTGCAAATAATTTAAATTTCGTTTTAAATCGTCGTCCAATCAGACAGTGTCTCCATTCGAATCGTATATTTCAATAATATTGTGTCTACCATTTAAATCGATGACGTCTCCAGTACATCTCTTCATGTAAAATCACGACATGATTTGAAGAATTTGTTGTCAAGGTGTTCATTCATTCTAAAATAACTCAAACATTTTCTCTGCTTATAGCTTTAGAATGGAATCGATTCATCAGATACGAAATTCTAAGTGGTCCGGACTGGTCCGAATCAATTCTTTTACTAAAATATAATGTTTTTATTCTGAAGTGTTAAAAAGCTGACATCAATTAACATTTGTTTTTAGTATCAAAATCACTTGTAGTATATTTTAGTTAAGTAGTCCCTATGCTTATCAGCCAAATTATAAAACTCAATGAAAATAACATTGATTTTGTTATTTTATAAATCATTCAGTTTAACTTATCTATTTCAAACAACCGTTTAATTGTAAGCGTTGTTTCTATTGTACAAGACACAAATTGATAAATACATTATTAGATTGAATAATTCAGCCACATGCATTTGAAGTACTAAGTTAATAAATTCACACGAATTGCAAAATTAGGATTTAAAATATTATTATATAATCAACGTTGTATGCATTTTTTAATTGAAATGACAAATAGTACAATAATAAATATAGAATAAAATATCAAAAAGTTAAATATTATTTTTATTGTATAATTTTAATTAGTAATCTGGCGTGAAAAGTAAATACAAAAGATATCTCTAGCCAAACTATTGTATGACTTTTGTAAGTATATATAAGAATACTGTGTCAACCCAATATATGTCATCATATACATCCCTCACTTAGTTCACAGCAGTCATATTGTGGATGCATCGTTTATATCGTTGACATAAATCAATATTATGTAAGTGTTTGGCGTGTACTTTTAGTTTACCTCTGAATATACTTAATGTGTGTTTAACTTTATAATTACAACAAAGGCTGTATCATATATAGAGCTGCATTTTAATTAAATCAAGAACACAAAAGAACGTATGTATCAAGGTAGCTACATTCTGAATGGTGTTGTAACTAACACTAACTATACTATTAATATCTACGTATTTGCCGTTGATTAATTCTAAAGTTTATTAGCCTACTTATCCTGTTTTGTAGTAAACAGTACACTTCGTTCACGGTGAGGAGTTAAATGTATAAGTAATATTTTGTTAATTGTACCATTCTTAGTCTATACCTGTACATATTTCCACACTTATAAAAAACTTTAACAAAACATTACAACTTAATTATAAAGATACAGATGTACAGCTAAGTAAAAGTGAAACGTAAAGTAATATAGTCTCTCCATTTGCTTCGAACCGCATTGTTTTCCTGGCTGCTCCAGTAAACTCAAAACACGTTTCCAGAGGTGAGCCGGACGATTGCTGGAAGATCTTTTCCAGAGGTGAACTGGACGATTGCTGGACGATCTTTTCCAGAGGAGAACCGGACGATTGCTGGATGAGTTCATTGTAGTCAACATTTTGCAGTAAGGCGGCAGATGCAACTAATGTAAGCTGACTGGTTCTACGTCGACTGTGTTTTCGAAGAGATTCAACACATCGGTTTCCGCTTCCGTGTTGTATATTGCAGTGTTAGTTCAGGAATATCTTCATTGTTTCTTTCCCGTTTTTCCATCCTCCACTTGTTAAATACCCCGAGACTCCAATTTGTGTTTTTCACAGTATTTTGTTTTTTGTTTTCTTTAATTAGGTTTAATACAAGTGTCTCATTTGAATCGTTGTCCAGTCATTTAGTGTCTCATTCGAATCGTTGTCCAGTCATATAGTGTCTCATTTGAATCGTTGTCAAGTCATATAGTGTTTTATTTGAATCGTTTTCCAGTGATATAGTGTCTCATTTGAATCGTTGTCCAGTCATATAGTGTCTCATTTGAATCGTCTTCCAGTCATATAGTGTCTCATTTGAATTGTTGTCCAGTCATATAGGGTCTCATTTGAATCGTTGTCCAGTCATATAGTGTCTCATTTGAATTGTTGTCCAGTCATATAGTTTCTCATTTGAATGGTTGTCCAGTCATGTAGTGTCTCATTTGAATCGTTGTCCAGTCATAAAGTGTCTCATTTGAATCGTTGTCCAGGCGTAAAGTGTCTCATTTGAATCGTTGTACAGTCGTAAAGTGTCTCATTTGATTCGTTGCCCAGTCATATAGTGTCTCATTTGAATCGTTGTCCAGTCATATAGTGTCTCATTTGAATCGTCGTCCAGTCATATAGTGTGTCATTTGAATCGTTGTCCAGTCATATATCAATGTTTCAATTTAATCGTGTGCCAGTTATATGGTATTTTAATATAATTTCAATATTGTTATTATATTAAATTAACTCTATTTTTGTTATAAGTTAATTATGGCAGAGCAGTCATCCCGTGGATGTAGTCAATATTATTGGCATAGAGAAAATTGCTTTTGACAACTATGTCCCTTTTAGTACTAAAAATACGGGCAGTATTTATTTTTTATCTTCAGAATGGAAACTAAGGATAAATAACCTAAAGTATCACATCGAATTAAAAAGTAACTGTATATGGAGCTGTATCTTTATAAAAGCAAGAAAATAAAAAGCAAAGAAAGGAAGATATTCGTAGTTCAAGTCAGACATACATTATAAATATCTGTTATACTTTTTCCTATAAATATTTGTAATCCTTTTTCCTATAAATATTTGTAACATATTGTTCTAATCCCGTTTTTAATCAAATAATAAACTTCATTCACGTCTACTGTTCGTTTACCTTTTATTCTTCCCAATAACTATGAATGGTTAACCGTGTAAATAATATACGGTGTATATTGAATATATGAAATATAATATATAAAAAACCCAAAGCGTTCACAATGAAATTTGTTCACATTATTATCCTCGATACCTTATTCCAAAATTCCCTTTTTTGGAGAAATCGGTGATTTGACTGAAAGTTAATGACTGTTCACTGGGCATTGATCACAATGTATTAGAAAGAAAGTAGTTGCGACCATCATAAGAAGATTTTTGTTTTCTAAGAAACATGGACAGTGTGCTACTGTTTCTTGACATTTTCACTGGAACGGCTTCAAATCAATATAACATTATGATGTGTTCGATAAATGACCAGTTATCTTTGTCATTGTTAACTATTTTTACACTATAAAAGTATGTGTTACAGTTTAAATTTAAAAAAAAGGTTTTGCAGATATTTTCCTATAGTTACTCGAATGCATCATCAAATTGTGTGATTCAACTTTTTACAATTATTAAATATGCACAACTAATCCTTTTGAATACCTACATGATTTAGTACTAGTTTTTATTTGATTATATATTTTATATAAAAAAATAAAGATGATTGTTAACATATCATTCATCAGAAAATCGGACTATAAATAATATTATAGATCCGCTCTAAATAAATTTTTCAACATGATCAATTTGATTGCTTTATTGAGTAGCCATAGTTGCTATACAAAAGTATCGATCAATTTGACAGATTATTTGTTATACCTACTTATTGAGGAGCAATTATAGTTAATATACAAAATTACGATCGATATACGTAATTGGATCAGATGATAAGATGCGTGAATGATTTCTAGAAAAAGTATACATATACATTTTGTTTAACACTGATATACATACATTATATTATTATTAATATGTATTGGTACATCTAGTCTTACCAGATGAGAACCGAACAGAATTGACATAATCGTGATCTGATAAAGTATTTCAACTAACATGTTCCATATTATACGTATGGAACTTATTAATGTAATCATCTTATATTATCGCTTAGCTACTGAACCCAGAAAACACTTGGAACTTATAGTTTTGCACAGATACCAATGAAACGAAATGCTCAAACTTCTCATAATTTAAAACAAGAAAACACACTTTAATTATTTAGTGACAGACAAGGAATTGATAAAGTTATGGAAGGAACATTCAAAAGAATTCAATATAAAAATCAATAGAGATCAATAGAAATCAGTAGAGGAAGTGATTTCAAATATGTAAGAAATTCAAACAAACTTACAGGATAAATTGACCTTGAAATAGTTTAAACAAAGTACACGACAATACGGTGAAATACAATATAAGTGAACTACAATTTAAGCCAGTTCATAATCGCTATTTGTAAAAAGTATTAATAATAATAAGAATATTCAACTACAATAATGTAAATGTAAAGCAAGTCAAAACAAAACACACAAAAATAATAAAAAGTGTCTGCAAACCATCTGATAACACATTCCACAAGTGTCTGCAAACCATCTGATAACACATTCCAGAGGTGTCTGCAAACCATCTGATAACACATTCCACAAGTGTCTGCAAACCATTTGATAACACATTCCAGAGGTGTCTGCAAACCATTTGATAACACATTCCAGAGGTGTCTGCATTTATCGTTGCATTTTACTCATTCTTTTCTGCACCAGCTTCTTAGCTACATGGTATGAAAAACATATGCAATTATTATAATATATATATTAATGTTTATTGTACATATTAAACAGTTTAAATTTGCTAAAGTTATAGAAGTTATGTATTTGATCCAATTGAATTATTGAAATAAATATATATATATATTAATTAATTACTGTTAAAATATGAATATATATATTATCAATGCTTAACATTATTTTCCATTTTTTATATATGCTTAAGTGACTGAAAGTAGTGAAGGTAGTAAAATTCGTTTAACTTTTACAAATTATTAAAACATACATATTTTCAATTTTTGTTTTTTATGTGTAATTTTCTAATATTTAAAAAAAGGTAATTAAAAAATCCTCCAATCATTTGTATCTTTATGTTTTTACTTTATAACTTCCCCGAAAAGATATGTCAACTATCTCACAATTAATTACATAAATACATTGATCATGTGTAACTGCAATAGATCTTTTATTAGCCACAAAATTATTATATAAAAAATACAGTTACAATATTTCGTTTTATTTATAAATTATAAATTCCACAGAAGCTAGTAGTTACTTTCTTAAGGAAATATGTCAATCGAATATGCTTATACGGACTGTGAGAATTACGATCATAAAACACAGTAATATGGATGTTAACAAAAATATGTAGTTTAATTCGTTATAATTGAATTTTTTAATGCAACATATTAGAAATGAATATGAACTGAAAAGAAAGAGTACAAAAACTACACCACATTACTAATATGCAGTTGTCATTATCAAGATCACACATTTAAGTTATGAATATCTTAAAATTATAATCTGTATCGAATCATTAAATAATAATTCAAACATCTTATTATTGCACATTTAATTCTATACACCGCAACAGTAGTATAAGAAGAGTCGATTCTGTATCAGTTTGGCCTTTTGACCTTTTGACTATGTTCACACACCCCTACCCCCATACCTTTTTTAACTCCCCATAACCTACTGCTGTACTTCGTGGATTATAGGAACAAGAATAAGTGTGTGAATATGGGTAGTTTTATTGAAGAATACAATATGTAAAGTTATAATAGCTGTCATAAGAATGTCCAGCTAGTAAACGCGACTCTGTGGCCGTGTTTGCTGTTTACAATACAACTCAATGTATAATACAATACTATACAAACACAAGTATTAGGGATGGCTAATTAATACAATTGACTTCTTATGTGCAGATAGCTATGATGGCATAATAGTAATAATATAATGTAACTACACCCCAAGTAGTATTCCAAAAGCTACTGGTTCATGTTAAAAATCTCCAAAATTATTCCTGTTTAAAGTGCCCTCAATATCGGAATATACAACATAAGAGGGTCGTTGACATAACCCCTAATTGGTGATCTCCATATGTAAGTTTTTTGCTAGGAGAAGTGTAATCCACCTGGTCTGAATAACTCAAGAAACGATAATTATCAAGTAGTTTATCACATGTAAATGGTTGCAGACAGCGTTTGAAACATAAATTAGAATGAGTCCAGTTTAAATGAAACTTTCTTCCGCGACAGCCAAGTAATCGATTGAGATATTTTTGGTTTGTACAAAACGAGCTGCATCCATGAGCATTAGTTTATTAATCACAATGTGGGGTGTTTCCGATGTTGATTGACCTGCATATCTTAGTACTCTAACAGGAGGAGTCTCATTTTCATCATCCCATTCAAGCAAAATTAAATAAATTCCTGTGTTATGACACTTAAAAGAGATAAACTTACAAGCATTAACAGTAGACAATTCCTCTGCAGTTGTATTTTGTCTTCTTAAATATATTTAATTATGGAAATATTGTTCACCTCTTGTAAATTCATGAAAATGTAGACATGCAAGCAAAGAACATTTGTAGCATTGATCTCCTGTTTTTTTTAAATGTTTAACACAGCTATCTAGTCGAGATCGAGATAGTCGTGAATACCACCTTAAATAAAATGCTCCACTTTTGCAAATGGTCCTCTGATTATATTTGAATTACAGCCTGTAGTCAAAACAGTTGCTTCAATGTAAAATCATGGAGTTTATTAGGTGTATAGATGTACTATATAGTCAATTAATGGAGTGACATCCTTAAAAAAGTCAAACGGCTGCATATCATCGTCATCTGGATTAAAGCGAGCGTATTGAGTCCGCTCATGTCGACTACCATGTGGCACACTCCTACAAATACAATTACATACTTCCTCAGGAATAAGAGGTGGTGCATCAGAAAAACAATCATTGATATGTACGTTTAACATGTTGATAGTTTGAAAATATAAATTACACTGCCCACATTATAATTTGCTTATAGATGTCAACGTTATTTATAGGATTTTATTTGTTGAGAGGAACACGGGATTTGACCATCATTATCGATATGAGGTGTGTGAACGAGATTCTCTCACACAATCTTCAAAACTTGAAGCCAAATTGATACATATGTTATAAAAATTCAGGTCAGCATTATCGTCTTGACTCAAGCATTATTCGTATAGGGAGATCAGTCACAACGTCGAATATTGGTGTAATAATTTTAGGATAATGACATGCTCACAAGTTATCGATAACATCTGGCAAACAATTCATCGTTTCAGGCTGAGTTGTATGTAATCATGCTAAATATACATTATTCAAACCTAATAAGCGTATTTACAACATATTGATTATCCTCAGAATGAATAGAAGATGGAATTGATAGCCTAGGTGACGACGTACGTAGGTAGCGGGGACGGCGTCGAACATTGTTCCGGCCAGTTCAGTGATAGTATTTCGTACTTCGGATAGACTATTACTCACTCACGTCCTCTTTGTCCTCATCCTCCTGCAACAAATTTCTCACATCCATGGATTGAAATACTGATGAAGATGTTGATGAAGATGTTGATGAAGATGTTGATGAAGATGTTGATGAAGCTGTTGATGAAGATGTTGATGAAGATGTTGATGAAGATGTTGATGAAGATGTTGATGAAGATGTTGATGAAGATGTTG
>JAUZND010002849.1:0-12608 GCA_034780555.1 Coelogynopora nodosa
GTTTATCGTAAATTATATCCATTTAACTTGATTATTAAAATTATTTATTAAAATAACCAGCAATTTAAAATAATACTAAAATAACATTTATACTACTTATAGCCTAGCTGTATAAGTAGTATAATTATAAACATATATCAACACATATAGATCTTCTGATCTGGAATCAGATGCAAAAAATAATTAAGTCAATTGGTTGCATTAAACAAAAGTTAAAGCATTTATTGGTGAATATATAGAATATATGGTTATTTTCCCATAGTTTTCCTAAATGAATTTTATGACTTAATCAAGTCATAAAATTATACCAATCGATTAATTTTTTTGAAAATTAAAATCGGTCGACAAGTCTTTAGGAGGTATCTGTATAATAAATTTCAGCTAAATCGGATTATAGAAAGTTAGGTTTTTCAGGGGGGTTAAAATACCCTTCGCCCCTCCACGTAGCAAACCCTACAAAGTATGTCCACGTACGAAGAGTTAAATAAAATATGAAACATCAAGTTGCGTTAAAAAGTATTGTGTAATACTTTTAATAATAATATTTTTTTAAATATAATTTATATTAAGATATGTATATATATATATACTATTTACTCACTTCTCAAAATGTTATACATTAATGTAGTAAATTTATATTTATATATTTTATACAAGTTTAAATTATAAGACCTTAACGAACAATGCAAAATGAATTCCATTTTAATACAAACCCATGACAACTGATTTTTTGTTTTGTATATTTATATCGCATAATATTTTTTTATTATGTAAATTGTATAATAGGAAATGTATATCATGATACTATTCAATTACGCTTTCTTTTGAAATGATTAATATTAACTCCGTAGTCAACTTTGTTATCATACCATCTGGACAGGCTCGTGTGTACTTTGAGAAAGCTCTGAAGTTGGACCCCTATCATCTCGACGCAATCTACCAACTCGCAGACGTCTACCTTAAATCCGCGAAGTACGACCAGGGAATCAAACTGTACGTGTCAAATATGGTCGTGTTACTTACACTCTAGAAATTTATATTAAAACTCTCACACATAGCTACTTATCAAATAATAAATCAACGATAAGGTACCACAAATTGTCAATTGGTTGATTCTATTTTCAATCCGAGAATTATTTCCCCTTAATGATTTTTTCATGGTCTGTTCTACGGGTGTTATCCCCCCCCCCCCCTATTTAGCTATGGTGTGGCATATTCTACAGACATAACTACTCCCAGTTTGTTCATGTTCATGGCCTGGTTCCATTGGGTACATCCGTGTTCTGTTTTAGTCTTCTTTATTGAATGTTGTTTTGATTGTGCAACATATTTTATACTGTAAGTTATTCGTTTTTGATTTTGTAAGCACCATGTTGACTATATAAATCTAGTTAATTTCAATTATATTTTTTAATAGTTTTGGCAGTCGGTGTATCACTGTATATTATTATGTTTAATGTTCACAAGGCATTTTCAAAAGAACTGGTATAACCAGCTAAATATAACTAACCAAATGTTCAAGTATTTGCTCAGTTTAAAAAATCATGTTGGTTTAGGTTAACAGGACTAATTTGAATCTTAGAAATAAAGTTATCTTACAGGATTAAAGGGTAGATCATCTAATTAACATAATATATCCGATTATTTTACCCTTTGTAGCCGTCCGGTTAAACTCATTAAATTTTTTAACCTAATTGGCGTCGGTATTTAAAGAAGATTTGCGACTTGCGACTTGCGACTTGCGACTTGGTTACGTATGACAAATTTGTATATATAGGCCTGGTTGTGCATATTAAGATGCTGTAATTTAAGGAAATAAAAGGTGTGTTGTTTACATGAATATAATCATTGTAGTCTGTTTACTAATTTACCAATTTAAGTAAAATGATGACATAACTCAACGGGAAATATGCGAAGATGAATAATATACTATATACGAACTCACTGTCTTATTTTAGCGATAAATTATTTACAAACGTGATTTTGCGTAAATTTACACAATGAAATATTATTAAAAATATTTTTGAATATGTATTATCAAAAGTTGTACTGTATTTTGTACAAAATATTGAATACTAAATGCTTATTATTTGTAGTCATAGATGATTTTTTATTTTAAAGTTCTAAAAAACTAACATTGTAATATTTTTGCGGTTAATTATTAAATTAAAATGTTAATACTGATGTGAGCACAGAACGCCGTCATAACTTCATTATATTACATTCTTAATTATGAATAAATTGTTTCGTAATCTATTAATTCTATAACGCAACATATCCTCTCAAATTCGGCCACTATTATATTATAGCTGAATTGACAAAAGTTTTCAAAATGGGCTGATTTATTTAAGTCAGTTTTTTTGTTTTTGTTATATTTCGATTAAATGAAATATTCGGTTAGTTCAACTCAACCGGAATGTAGGAATCATTAACTGACGCCTCTCTCCTCAACTTCAGACTTCGCGCACAGCTGGAAAAGCAGAAGACATCCTCTCTACACGAGCGACTGGGTGAATTCCTCTTCAAATCTGGAGAGAGAAAAGAGGCCTTGGACCAGTTTCATATCGCACTGCAGTGAGTTCTCGTTGGTTGAATGTTGACTTCTTTGCCGGAAAACTCGTTTTCAATAATTACTCGATTAATTATCCGACTACCATAACTGAAATGTTTGTTGTACCTACAAATGGAATAATCTTTAGACATGTGTGGTATGTTGTTAGTTTGAAGTGTAGATGATTACTTACTTCAATTTTTTATACATTGAGTAGTGGTTTTGTTAATAGAAACGGACAACAAACACTACAGCTATCGTGATTTACAGTTTATAATGAGTATCCCCCCCCCCCCCCCCGGCACCATATGTTTGTTGTAATGTAAAATTGCGAGTTGGGTCTGACAGATAGAAGCTTTTGATCATGTGGGACAATTCAATTGTAATGTATGAAACATTTGGCGATTATTCTCCTCAGAATGTGCTATAGAATGAAACAATATTTTAACTTTTCTGCGTTCCTTAAAGTTAATTATTTGCTATTTATACTAATACTTCATTATTAGATTCTCGGATATAGCTAACTTATACCACCCGAAATGAGTTCCTGTAATTTAAAAGTAGCCGTAAAGTTAACTAAAATAATTACCCATGTTAAATTATAAGTAAAATAAAACTGCCCATCTACGGCATTGTAGATTGGATCCAACGAGTGACAAGTTAAAGGAGGCTGTCAATCGACTGGAAGAAGACGATGTTGCGGCCAACTCTTTGTACGAAGAAGAGGTGAGTTTTCGTTCTGTGAATGTTACGTCCTCATTAAAAAATGTAACAAAATAAGTTATTTTAAGTTATTTTGATCAAAACGGATTTAGAAAAATCCGTTATTTTGGAATCGATCATATTTGACAGATTCAGATATACTATTTATATATCTATTCAGATATTATGTCACCAGGTATTATTTGAGAATCGCAAGTCCAGCACGATTTGTATTGTAAATTGAAATCCCGGAATCCGTCCACACCCATATTTAACAGTTTCATAATTTTATAAAAATTAACAATATCGTTTATTTAATAATTTTGGATTAAAATGTTTTCGTTTACTTTTTATAAACGTTATAATGAGTTGTCATCTTATAAAATAACAGTGAAGCACATTATGTTACACATGTAGACATATTTTTGGGGACAATATTTTCTTACAAAAACTAGTAAAAAATAGTCATTTTTAAAATGGTGGTACGTATGTAAAATAAAATCGCTAAAATACCCCTTTCATAGGCTTTCTTTACCATCCCATATCACTTGGTTATGTCCTTCTTTCTGTAACAACCAATATTCTTTGTTACGCACTTCTCTTTTTCTATCCCATATTCTTTGGTTATTTTCTACTTTTTGTAACATCCCACATTCTTTTCTTACGTCCTACTTTGTTTACCATTCTATATTCCTTGGTTACATCCAACTTGGTTACGTTCTACTTTGTTTACCATCCTATATTCCTTGATTACATCCAACTTTGATTACCATGTTATATTCCTTGATTACATCCAACTTTGATTACCATGTTATATTCCTTGGTTACGTCCTACTTTGTTTACCATCCTATATTCCTTGGTTAAGTCCTAATTTGTTTATCATCCTATATTCCTTGGTTACGTTCTACTTTATTTACCATCCTGTTTTCCTTGGTTACGTCCTACTTTGTTTACCATCCTGTATTCCTTGGTTACGTCCTACTTTGTTTACCATCTTGTATTCCTTGGTTACGTCCTACTTTGTTTAATATCTTGTATTCCTTGGTTACGTCCTACTTTGTTTACCATCTTGTATTCCTTGGTTACGTCCTACTTTGTTTACCATCCTGTATTCCTTGGTTACGTCCTACTTTGTTTACCATTCTATATTCCATCACCAAATTCCATTTATTGTCCACTTCGTTACTGGATCCATGTGGGCTAAATGTTCTTAATTCAATCTGAAATGTATCTCATTGTAACTATTAAAACAACTCGAACATGCTTGATTATACAAGTCTCATTTTTTTAATTTTCACATTTGATTTTTTATTCCTTAAAGACCTAGAATATCTGTATTTGCTTACAATAAATGCTTAACTATTTTTATTGTCAGTTACCGGCCTAAGTAATTGTCCTGAGGAACTCCAGGAAAGATCTTATTGTTGAAATATGTTATAAGGAAAACTTTTTTTATTAAAATTATGACATCATATGTAACATACAATGTAATACAGATGTAACACACATTTGGAGAATTGAACGTGAACATAGCTTTTAAAAATATAGCCTTTTGAGTTGAATTCAAACTTTGAAGATGCGGTGTTATGAACTGTATAAATGGACTATGTAAAATTTTAGGATTTATATTAATATTAGTAATTTTTATTATTTATATTTATTGTACTTTAGATTATATTTGCGAATATTTGTGTCCAGTTGTAATTATTCGTAAAACGAAAATTATGTCACTTTATTTTCTTTTTTCTTTCAAGTATTACTGCTGTTTGAACAGAATGCATCGAGTAAATAACACGTTATTCTCCTGTTACAAGTAGTAGAACGAATACCTTAACATTATCGATTAGTTTGTATATATTTAATTCGTCGCTACTTGTTTGTTAAAGCTATGCATTTTCAACAGGCTAATTATTATTACTTATCAATTGTGTAACACTCCGCCACTAGCATTAACTTTGCTATTTACTGTTCCCCAGCTGAAAATATGACGCCGCTTGTATAATAAAATCTCGGCTATATATAGCTCTATTTATTGATGTTTTTAATATATTATGTAAATAATACGTAATCCTTGCAATTTAAAGCTGTGTTAAAAATAGTAGATATATTCTAATCTAAATGACACCTAAATTTAATTATAAAATTTAATTAAATAATTATTTGTTGTGTAAATTCACTTTCTAAGTTTCTTCTAGTTGTTGTAAAAGTGTCATATCCAGTATAACAATGTTTTTGTAAAATAATTTAATAGCTATAATTATATGATTATAACAAGCAACAGTCACACTAACTCTACGGAATTCAATTATGTTAACAAAACATATTCGATGATGGGAAGATTTGGACAGCATTGTTTCGTCTTTATTATGTCTTATCAACAGACCACACCCCACCACACCTTTCGAATAATGTTTTATTCTATGTACGTTCACTATGTTTCTGTTAATTGATATAAGTTACAAATCACAATAATGAATGTTGGGATAATATTTAAATTATTTTGAATTATCGATTATTGAAATATTAGTAACCGATAAGATTTAATTTATAGTAAGACCGATATTTAAAGAGTCTTTTTTCAACTTTATAGAATTCTCCTCTTTACTGTGCCATTTTTATAACACATTAATAACCTATTTCCAATAACATATTAAGTAAAGATTTTTGCATTTATAAAAATGTCACAATACTATTCAAGATTTATAACACTTTTACCTGATGTATGGAGTGACATTTTGCAATAACTAAATTTTTTATCTATGCGTTTATTTTAGCTGTCATACAAAACAATTTAATTTAAATAAAACAAATAGATATTAAACAAGTTTTCAATATTATTTTAAAATAATATTTATTTAGCATTAGTCCTTTTAACTTTAGTTAGGAATCGATCCTATGATCAGGATATTATGTTCCATTACTTACTTCTTTGAATTTGTTCCCATTTAAACTAGAAGAGCTAGCTATTCTATAAATAAACGAGAAATAGAATTAAATAAAGACTCAATCTTGTTTTTGCCCACCAATGTTGATTACATTTAATATTTTTTTGTTGATATATTACAGGATCCAGAAGATGTGACAGATCCCGACTGGTCTGATTAGAAACGCATTTGATCAATCAATCATTTTATCTGTATTTAATCACATTCAATCCTTCATTTTATCTGTGTTTAATCACACTAAATCCATCAGTTTATCTGTGTTTAATCACATTCAATCCTTTATTTTATCTGTGTTTAATCACAAACATTCAATTCTTCATTTTATCGATGTTTAATCAAACTCATTTCTTCAGTTTATCTGTGTTTAATCACATTCAATTCTTCATTTTATCTGTGTTTAATCATATTGAATCCATCAGTTTATCTGTGTTTAATCATATTGAATCCATCAGTTTATCTGTGTTTAATCACATTCAATTCATCTGTTTGTCTATATTTAGTGACATTTAACTGTTTCAGCATTTTATGTATTAAAAAATTGCGTCTAAGTGAATACTGTTTGTTTGTTGAAAAACCACCGTTGTTGTACATAATATATTTTAATATATATATGATATGTAATATATTTATATTTTGTAAGATATTGTAATTATTATAGTTTGTGGTAATGCTGCTTTGTTTGTCACGTATTTAATTTCAGAGTGTAATATGTACAATTCATTATTTTATAGAACATTTTTATTATATTGTAATTAATTCATATTAGCTTATTAAATGTTTCGCAATATGATTTATGAGTAATTAAATAATTTTTCCTAGTGAATAAACTTTTGAAAACAATGAACAGTCATATAGATATGCATAGTGGGAAGTTATGATTAAGTTATTATAATATATACTTGTTATACATTAATATAAATAATATAAACATATTTGGTATGTTGATATATTTCGAACTAGTTTAAAAGTTATTTTTTATCAAAAAGTATTATTTGTCTAATTTTCTTTCCACTGTTTTAATTAAATATAGTGAGTAGGGGTTAAATTGAGCCACCTTTGTTTGATTGTTTGCTGCTCGAAACCTGCTCTGGCTTTTGTTGTAAAATGTTCTGTATACAATACATAATTATTAAGTCATACTTTAGTCTATATATATTTTTATCGAATATCTAAGAAACTGATAGGATAATACTGACTAAAAATGAGTTAAAATTAGCGTTAAAATGTACCATCGAAAACGGGACTTTCATGATCAATTCCGTATTTTTTTGTAACACATTTTTTGGCGTCATTTATTATAAAAGTATGCCAAAAACTGTTTTTTGAATAATTATTTTCCCTTATCTTGTTTATTAACATCTTTGTCACTGCTGTGAAAAACCGCAAAAACACATTGTGTTAACATGTACTGCAAAAGATTTGATAAAATGAGGCTAAACATATTTATATAAATATGCAGTTAACGAAGTAAAGCACAAATAATATGTTGAAATACTATATAAAATATTTGTTCTGTCAAAATTAAATTATTTTATCTGGCCCATATAGCTTTAAAAAACACTTTAAATTAAATTACTGAGTGTATAATTACATTTTATGTACATATTTCCACCAGGTGTTAAAATGGTGATCCAATGTGTGAGAATACGTTACGCTATTGGACGAATATATTGTTTAATAGATAATTATGTAATATAAAAAGTTTATGTATAACTTTAAAATCCGTCTTCCTTCGCAAAACCCCATATTACATAATATAAAAAAAGTTCCTTCATTGACTGGAAATAATATTCATATTGTGATATTAATTATGAGTAATTATAATATATTTCCTAACGGTCGGTCGGATAACAGAAATGTTTTATGCTACATATAAAATAATTTTTGCTGACATTTAGAACACTGCTCTACGTATGTGAAACATTAAAATACGTTTAACGCTAATAATTAATGTTTGCTTTTAAAGTTATTTAAGTTCGATGCATTTTCTCTAAAAAAGTATTTATGTTTGGAAATTTTCTCAATTAAATTTTGCTGTTTTAGATATGTTTCATTTGATGCATAAATATGTACCGTGTGAAACTTTGTAAAATCTGTTGTTAAAACTTTGTTAAGTACAAATAAAAGTATATTAGAAAATATAATTATACTCTTATATTCACAATTGTAATTGATTTATTATATTTCTATCATTGAACTGTATTAATGATTTTATACAGGATATTATTTTCTCAGGAAACTGAAGAAAAAGAAGTAGTCACTTATTGTACTGTATTATAGATATGAAAAATAGCGCATTTATTTAAGGTACACAAGATAATACGGTAATACGTTCAATGTCTCGGAAGTATAGTTTTTTGGCATTCATAAGCTATGAATAAGGATTAAATATAATAGGTTGGTAGGAGACATTGGCTAAATGGAAAGCACGGAGAGCCTATACGTATATGGGATAGGTCTAATAGGAGCTTTGTAAAGAAAAAGAAAAAAAATCGATCAGGGCGCACTATATATTCTAATGATACACCGCTTCAAAAACTTGTATACCTATAGCATTGTATTGGTTCCATAGGAACATTAAAGCAGATAATAGCAGGAAGAGTTCGCAAATAATTCATTGGCGATTCAGCAAACGTGTCATGTTAGCATGTGATGGGATGCGGTGTTAGTACTTCAGTGGTTTCTAACACTACAATCGTATTAAAAGACCAACAATTGACTAGTACTAACAAATCCGACCAGAGTATTATTTCAGCCGATGAGAAAATCCTACCGATAGAGCAACACAATCTCGACAATTCTGAGGAATGCTGCCGAGTTCTCAGTCGGGATCACGACGAGGCTCCGGCAGCTCCGGCGCCAACACCGGCTTACTCTTCTTGTTCACGACGAATCAATGTCACCACCAGTCCTTTGGGATCGGCGAAGTATCGAAGTACTTTTCACATAAATCAGGAAGGTAGGAAAGTTTTGATAACCCTAAGCTCTGATGGTGCACTTATTACGATGGAACAGATGTCAGTTAGCTCGGAAGAGGTTAATGAATGGAAGCCGCTGGACGACAAACATTCTGGGATAGAGTTACTGTGTCGTCAGAAATCGTCGTCATTTACCCAACACCAAATTGGATATGATGAAATTATCTGGACATCTCACTTAAAAGGTCAATCAGAATGTTATAATAGCAATTTTATATTTCGTTCATTGCCTAATATAAATTTTGAATAATAATTATTAAAAAATTGTAGCCAATTAGTTAATATTATGGACGTGTATAATAAAAAAATATTTGTATATTATATACGTACAACTTTTTCCCCAGTATATCATTAATACATGAAAATAGTATTTCTTACATTTTTTAAACATGCATTTTAGACACTCAAACAAAACTAAATTATTATTGAAATGTAATTGGTGCTAATGTTATAAGATAAATTAAACTGAAACCCCTATATTTGAAGGTGATAGATAGTAACATGAAAGTTCACACAAAACTGTAATTAACGTTAATGTAAAATAATTAAATTTAAATATAATCAAAGTCTCGTTTAAATTGTTCAGTTTTTTAGCACTCTTCTTTAAGCGTTCAATTGTTAGGTGTTTTAATTATTGTTTTGTGCTTACATTTATAACATATGTTATTCAGAACACATATACTTTTTCTGTTTTATTTCTTTAAATTATTCGACACTTACAAAGTAAAATTATATAACTTAAACAAATAATCAAATGCTTTTTACGGTTGAAATCGCACATAAAAATCGAAAACTATTAAAACTTGTAATTTTTTCTAGTTTTATAATTTGTAAGAATAAATGGAATAATCCTAATTTATTATTTTATTTAATGTTTTATTATTGAAAATTAATATACTGTTAAGCGTTTTTTTTTGTTTAAGAGATAAATGTTATTTATTGGAAAATTAGTTATATTTTTATTATTTAAGACTTTATAAAAAAAAATTATAAATTGTGAAAGTTCATTATCAATTCATGATATATAATTTTATAATATATATTAATATTTATTTTTATTTTCCACATTAAATTTCATACGTAAATTATTTGTTATGTTATTATTTAAAAAATAACTATCTTCTAATATTTTGTGACTGACCAATGGATACATAATCACTTTTTTTTAACATTTCTTTGTAATCTTTATGATTATACATGGATTATACTATTGGCACTTTTAACATGTTACTAACTATGTATTTATTTATATATTATTTGATTTGTATAAAAGATTTTGAAAGTGGTTTTTTAAATCTGATGACTATTATTTGGTGTGTATTATTTTAATAAATTCTTCTGTTATGAATAAGTATTTATATTTTATAATATATTATAATACATTAAATTATATAAATATGTAATTATACAACATAATTAAAAACTATTCTTTCAATTATCATCATATACTTAACAGCTTAAATGTTCCCATTAATTAAAATAATCGGTGCAAATAATCATTAACTCATTTCTGATAAATTGCTCACAACTTGGGGAGTAAATTGCAATTAATGTTCACCCAACTACGTCCGATTTTGTTGTTCATGCGGCAGGCTTTCCGTAAAAAACGTAAATGTGGCCGATCGATTGGGAGAAAAAACTAAGATTTTTTCTGTACATTATTAAACAACTATAACAATTAAATAATAACTATATTTAAATATCTATAACTGTCGATATAAAATATCAACAATAATATCCATCTGTCTTTTTTAATATTCCAACTGATAATTCCCAGATGAGATATCAAACTGCATTCATGAATTCATGATTATAAGTAATGAATATATTGTGCGTGTAAAGTATAACTACAGAAACTGACTCACAAATCCAAATATTAAAAGCAGCTGGTTGATCAAGTTGTCAAAGCAGTTACAATAGACATCAATCTTAATCCATCTTTAAGTTTCTAAACTTTGCCTTTGTCATTGTTTTACAAATACAACATTTAACAATTATTTAGAAGGCGAGTAATATGGTATAATTAATATAATTACTTATAATTTAAAATATATGAAAATGGAGAAAACTGCATTATAATAATATTTAGATTTTCTTTTAAAATATATATGTTTTTTAAAAGCATTCACATAGAAGAAAGAATAAAAATGAAATAATCGATTCATTTCCGATAAAAGAATTAAAAAATAGGTTGATTTAAAACATATATAACTGAATGATACTATCAAAATTAATAGAGGAAAAATTAATATTCTATTTAAAAAATGCAGGCATTTGATAATATTCTAAATTAGTATTAGCAGGGTATATAGCAACTTTCATGTAATTTCGAGTGGTAGCGAAACACATTTATATCTCTCTACTTAATTATATTCTTTTGAAGTTTGCTGCCATTATCAATATTTTTCTTGCTTGACGTTAAAATTTCCAGCAGTGAAATTATTTTCTCTATTATGTCCTATTGCAGTGTACCAAGTATAAATTCGTGTGGCTTGTGTCAACTCAGGGGGATTCTGTGCATGCTGAGAATGTTTTGTTTTCGTAAATATGAGCGCTTTATTTTTTTAGTTACAGCTGCTATTTCAGCGTTAAATTAATATGCTGTATTAAAAAATTGAATTACTACTTCTTTTAATCTGCGGAGATTGAAATATTTATTTTGAAACATTGTTACTAGATTAACATTTTATGTCATTAACATTAAGCATTTATGTTGTACACCATTTAAATATTTTTTTCAAATTATAAAAACTATATCCGAGCAAACGTTGTCACATATTTTCAGTTTAATCTTTTATGCAGTATAATTTTTTTTAATTAAAAAAAGAATGCTCGTAAATACATTTTATAATTTCAAAAACATATAAATCCATTTGTTATTACAATAAATTCACTAATTTCACCACATAAATGTTAAATATAAGAATGCAAATGTACAAAGAGTACTCGGTGAATTGAAACTGCTTTCTTACTAAGACTTTCTTACAATGTTTTACGATCAAATCTTTTATGATGATAGCAATGAAAGGATTCTACGTGGAGGGGAGGAGAGGTTATTTTACCCCTCCCCTCCTGCCCCTGGAAAACCCAACTTCCTATCATCTGATTAAACTGAAATTTGGGTATACAGATACCTCCTAAAGACTTGTTGAGCAATTTTTATTTTCAAAATAATTAATCAATTGGTATCATTTTTATGACCTTATTATTATGGTAAATTCTATTTGTCGAAAATTTTGATGAATAAAAAAAAAATTATTTGTCGAAAATGATTTTCAATTAATAAAAATTTTTTTTATTCATCGAAAATATATTCAAATAAAATTATAAAATTGAATGGAGTCTAATAAATTCGAAATATGATTCAAGTGCTATAGAAGAGAAATAATCATGCTGGCAACATATGAAAATTATATAAAAAAAGGTTTCTA
>JAUZND010002850.1:0-12607 GCA_034780555.1 Coelogynopora nodosa
AATTATCACCTTTCTTGTAGACTTTCCTTTCAGCGCTGCTGACAATGTTTGTATCATTTTGGGGCGCTTTATAAAATTATATGCATTATTATTATTATATATGTGTACCAACAATGCTTTCAATTTTTATATCCATTTTTTAGTATTATTTTGGTGATCTGAATTTATGTCGTGATGAATTTTTGAAAACGGCGATGCAAGAAGACCATGGCTGTAAGTCTAACTAACTAACTATTTTAAATTTATTTTATATTTAAAAAATACAAATTTGGTATAATTAAATAGATGATGAAAAGTATAAAGAATATGTAAATATTTAATATAAACAACGAGTATAACAATATTGATACGTTGAACATATATGGAGTAAATTATATGTGTGAGTATACTATAATTTTTAGTGTTATGAATAATAGCAGTTTGTTATAATAACATACATTTTAATATTGCTTGTTTTGTGCAGATTTAATATATTGTGTTAAATTTCAACGGTCATTTCCGAAACAATCTGTAATAGTTTTCAGAGACTGCATTTTATAGATTTGTTATCAATTTATTTTACAATTTATTTGAATTTTTGATAAATGTGTATAATTTGAGATCCTATTTGATATAATATAACGAAATGACATTGTAAGGCTTTTATCTATGAGTATTTGAAAAGTTGGTATACTGGTGAGGTCAAAGACTAGCTAATAATGAATGGCTCGTCTTATTCACTTTTATCACTATTTTTAAATTTAATTATTCTTAATATTAACGGAAGATACTACCTAATTGTGACATCTACTAATTAATATACTAATAAAAAAAATATTCCAGGGTACATAATGTATATCTTGTTATAGTGTCAATCATGATGTACATTATTGCAAGATCAATTATAGGTTTTATATTGCATCTTATTTTGTTTAATGATATTTTATTAAATTATGGTAAATAAAGTAACTATAGTGAGTATATATACTTGTGTACTATATATATAATTAGTGGATGTCACAATTAGGTAGTATCTTCCGTTGACATTAAGAATAATTAAATTTAAAAATAGTGATAAATAAAAACATAATATGTATAACACATTTTTATTTTTGCATTTTGAGGTGCATACAGCTCTATAAACTAGTATAATTTGTTTTAGAAATAAAAAAAATTATTTCAATTTTTTGTTAAATTTTACTGTAATATGCAATATTTTAAATAAATTAACTGAAACAATTACAAAGGTTTTGTCTGTTAAACAGGTATAATATTTAGTAAATTTAGAAAAATAGGAAGGACTGTGAACCAAAGATGGTTATTCTATTACTTGTAGGGGTGCCAGTATCGACCATGCTTCTCTTCAACCGTCTGAAATCCCTGACCGAAGACCCCAAAATAGTCGTCGAAGCGCTCTCCAAATCGACCACAGATCTGATGGAAGTTAGTGAGGATGGCAGCAAGATTCGACGCAATCCGGTGATCCCGTTGCCTGAATCGATGCGTGATGCGGTAAATAAATGCAGTTTATATTGATAATGATATAGAAATAATGTAGTAAGTTATTGTTTTATTCTTTGAAATTGAAATTTTGTTTAAATGAGTTTAAATCGTTTCAATTTGTTTGTATGCGTTTAAATTGTTCTGCATTGACTGAAGTTTGATAAAAAATTGCGACGGGTTAAAAATGTGTACCCACCATTTGTTTTTGTCGACAGCAAGATACTGCTGATTTTATTTTTCATTTTCAAAGAGAAACATAATACAGTACATACGTTACCACTACTGTCACGATTTCACTGTGTAAAAATTCGAAATTTCATTATATTTTCGGTAATTTTCCAAAGGGTGTAAGTGATTATATCTTATAGTATATATATATATGTCCTTCACGAAAACTAAGATATAATCCGTGATAATATTACTATCAAGGAACCACTCAGCAAATTGTTTTTGTGATTTTTTGTTTCTTAACTCATTTACATCTAAGGTGCAATAAAAACTAAATATATGGTATACATGTTGACACTTGTAAAACATCAAATACCATAATACTATATTTTACTTAAATTAAAGCTTGTGTATGATCAAACAATTTTACCAAATTATATTAGTTACAATCGGTATAATAGTAAAAAACAACATTAATTATCAAGCGGCTTGTGGCTTGTATATAATGATGAACTTGATTTAAAAAAAATTATTCATTAATCCTAATTATCATCTCATAATCGACTGCAGGTGAACAAGTACCGCGAACAGACTGTCTATGTGAAGGGATTCGCCTCGGAGGACACACTGGACGATCTCATAAAGTTCCTGGAGCAGGCGGGACCCACTATGAATGTTCACATGAGAAGAATGCCCAGAGATAAGAAGTTTAAGGTTGATGTGGTTCACTATCATTATTACAGTTTTTTTTAATAATATTTCAATAAAAAACGATTTCAATAATTTAAAAATCATATTTGTAAAGACTATGTTAATATAATATTACAACCTTTAATAATATTTTTAGTTGATTATAAAATATAAAGAATCGCTTATTTATAAAATAAATAAGTTATTGTTTATTATCTATTGTAATTTTAATACTTTTCTTTTTATAGTAACAAGTCATTTCTTGGTTCTATATCAATAGTTTGTAATCTGTTTTATGTTATGCTTTCATAGTTCTCGAACTAAATCCAGTTATATGTTAACAGGTATTTGAAAATTGTGTCTTTCATTATAATGATGATATACCTTGTTTGTATTCATTTAATTATGTCTTGAAACTGTCTAACTAAGGACAGTATTGGTTGGGAAGGGTGGAGACAAAGTCCTTATTTTAAAATTGTTAATGAACTTGAATTTCTTGTAAGCTTACGATTACATATTCATTTGTTTTTTTATATAATGTCACTCATTTACGATGACGCGGTTTCAGGGCAGCGTGTTTGTTGTGTTCAAAAACAAAGAAGACGCTGAGAAATTCCTGACTGGCGATGAAACAAAGTCGTACAAAGAGAAGGAGCTTGTCCGTATGTGGCAGTAAGTTTACTCATTAGCCATAGTTGGCCTTACTTTAAATTAATCAAAAAAATTATATTTTAAACGGAAGTTCTGATTTTTTTGGGGTGATTAACGATAACATTATGTGAAAATATTTAACTGATTTTGATTGAACATTTTTATGAGATGGATCCTGTGCAATACTTTACAATAGCATACTAATAAACGTTCTGTTGCTACATTTATCATATTATCAAAGAAATCTTTTAACGTATTGAAATTATATTTGTTGAATTATTTATGCGAATTTCTTGCAAATTGATTTATTCGTTTATTCATTCAAATTCCATTTAATTTTTATAGCGCTTTCGTTACATTGTCAGATAAGTAAGTAAATAAACATATAAAATGCATTTAAATATATTAATAGCAAAGTATTTTTGTGTACGGCTAATTTGCATATTATAAATAATAATTTTATTGTATGAAATACTTATCCATAATTATAACGGTATCCTGTAATATGTAGCCAGAAGTGTTTTCCTTGTAATATTTAGATATGTATACTTAATTAACTTATTATAAAAGTATTTTTTGCTACTATATTATATTAAAAAATCAATTTACCAAAATTTGTTATATGAAATCTAATTTATATAATATGGAGGATTAAATATTAAATGAAATTTTTTGTTACTTTCATAAGCAGCATATTTGGCTTTTAATATATGCAATGTAGAATTATTCTAGTTTGTGTGTATAATGTATCCCATTTTCAGAACTTTTAATATTGGTATTTTTAACTATAGTTAGTTAATGAGTATTATGTTAGTTAACGTTTCTTTGCCATTGCACGGCAGAAATTCTTACTGTATTTAAATATTAAACTATTGTTAAATATGTACATTACAATTAAACGTACTTGACTTAATTGTCCCTAATGGTGTCCTAAATGGTAAGCGGTCGGAAAATTAACTATTTTTGAAATTATTACAATTATGTATTTATTTACTTTGCAACCTACCCAGAGAGGATTACTTTACCAAAAAATCATCGGAGCGCGAAGCAGCCAAGACGGAACGCCAGAAACGAGTAGATGAGGCCGCCGCAGCTAGGGAAACCGCCATCATGTCTCAAATGACATTGGGCGCCCTATTGGAGCTCACTGGTCTGCCCAAGCGAGAGATTAAAGATGATGCAGGTATACTCATAGTACTGCTGCTGTCTGTGTTATTACGTAGAATGTCTGGCACATCGATAGAAATTATTTTGTTAAAACGAACCTTACTCGATGTTTTGATAAGATATTTAACTGAGAATTTTTGAAACAAATCATTATAATTGGTAAGATAATCAACATATATAATTATATGAAAATGCAATTTTCAAAAAATACTTTATAAAGGAGGCACAAAGTATAAATATGAATCAAGTGAATATTTTTACGATGTTAAAAAATTATTTGGTCTGAAATTTTTAATTTTTTAAAAATAATTTTATCATTTATTTTTAAACTAGGCAGTGGTTTTAGCCCGGAAGTTACATATTATGAACTTGATCTAATTTGTATTTAAGTTTATATTTCCAGTTTAGAATTTATTTTAAATTTACTAACTCGTACTCTCATTTTAGATGAATTTAATTATATAGTGCATCTTTAGTGAAGCAAAACACGAGATGTGAAACCGATCTTTAAGAGTAAAGTTATTAATTCAAGTAATCTTGGAATTGCACCTGGGGCACACACCAACACGTTTATCTATTGAAGACTTTTATTAATAATTTACAGTAAAACGTTGTTACAGCACGTAGTTTTCATAAACTTAAGTTGATTATCATATTATTTAAATACCCTAGTTTTCATAGTATGTAGCAGTTGTCACAAAAATCAGAACTGCTATTAGTGTTAAAAATCGAATTAATGCCTGGCTATTGTACCTTTTTATTTACACAGAATTATTTATAATAATGTTAAGATTGTCCCTCGAACATGTTGTAAATATTTAGAAACAAAATATTAACCCATAAATGAAAATTCGTTTTTTCGAATTTATTATACGGTTCAATAATTCTATCCTTAATCTAAGTAAAGCTATTAATTATCTTTTTTTCTCTCAGAAGATCATTTTGCAACCGACAAGGCGACAATGCTCGAGCTGAAAGAGGCCATAGCAACCCTCGCCAAGGACACAACGGAGATCGCGTGGCTCGACGTGGAGCATGCTGAGGGCAAAGCTGTGGTTCGATTCCAGACGGAAAACTCGGCTGCTCTTGTTCTAGCCAAGATGACAGAGACTCCCTTGGTGTTCAAGGAGTCTACGCTTACCGGAACTGTTATTACAGGTAGGCAACAAGACTGATGACGTATTTTTCTTAATACATTAAAGCTATGTTAATTCATTGAATCGAAAGGATTTATTCTATGATTTCTTTCTTCTGACTTCATTTTAATTAGCCTTAAATTAATTTGATAGAACGCCCTATATTTATTGGTTGGTACATTGGTGTCAGGCGACGATGAGAAGCAACGCTGGAAGCACATTATGGACGAGAAGCACAAGCATAGAGGCGGCAGACAGGGGGGCTACAACAGAGGCGGTGGACGAGGAGGTGGACGGGGGAGGGGCGGAAAGGTACGTTACTTGCCTTCTATCATACTACTTAATTGAGACTACATGGAGGATGAAAATGGTGTCAACGTTATTATTATATTCAAAGTTTGCACCTTATCGAATATTCTCAGTTTTTTTTATTTACTTATAAAGGAAAAAACTAGAATTTTCAATAAATTCTGCATAATGTAAACAAAATATTTGATTAAAATATTTCATTGCTTCTATTCGGATCTCTTGAAAAAATATCTTAGTTAATAATGTTATAACAGTTCGACTAGCTAGTGTTGTAAGTAAATACAATTAATATTCTCGAAATATACTTGAAATTTTTTCCAAAAAATGCGCAGCCGCTCTGAATAATGGAGTCTGTTGATTTGATAATTATGTGTGAACCGTGTATAGAATATCTTATAAAGATACAAAAAACATTGTGCTATACATATTTGAATGCATAATACAAATTATGTTTCATAAACGGCATATTATGTCAACAGTTAACGTATATTATTAATTATGCAGAATTCAGAAATGATAATGTTGTTATGTAGTTATAAAGGCAGACAGAACCCTAGCGGCACCAGGCGCCTTAGGAAGCATATTTTGCCATAGAGAGGGGTTGATTTGATCTACCGAGCATTTGGCCTATTCAGTTGAATTTTCTTTAAGCAGATGTTTCCATGATGCTTTTAAATAATATGTAATTTATTTTCTAATTAGACGGCTAGCTAACTGTCTTTTTACGAAAAAAGAGGTGTTGTTATAATGCATTAGATTAGTCTAGATTAAAAGAAAATAATGTGCGAAAAATATTTTAGCCTGTTTTTATCAGTAATGTGATATAATTATTAAATAAGATAAGTAATAATTAAATTATATTTTTAACGTCGGTATATGTTTATTTAAACACTCAGAGATGGGAAAATATGCATAAAAAATCGCAGAGAGTATAATTATAGTGATATACCACACTTGATTTTTGAAAGTTTCAATTTAAAAGTATGATATTCAATTAAATAAATCAAATGTCTTCTCAAGTATTTTCAACTACGATAATATTTGTAATCAAAAGTGTATAACGAATTTAGTAGGATTTTAAAATTTCACAGCAATAGCTTCTGTTCACTTTGAACAGTACACTATCAGACAATTGTGTGTAAATTTAACCGCCCCACTTTTAGTACTTTTACGATTAATAACATTAAATCTAATATTTCTAAAGAACATATCAAAATATCAATATTATTGTGTCACATAATTATATTGCTTTAATTAGAAAGATGATTGGAATTAGGATTACGTATTATTAAACTTAAAGGTTAGAAGAAAATGATTGAAAGAAAGCTCATAATAATATATTTACACTAATTTTAACAATTTAAATAATACTGAAGATCATTATTAAGATCAAATAAAATAGATCTCACTCATTTCTATATGTTGCCACTTATTTATATTTACAGCGCGGTGGAAGCCATCAGCGTAACAGAAGTCCACCAAGCAAGAGGGCAAAGACGGACGAATAAATGGGACACAACCTTTTCACATTGCATTTCATAAATCATTCATTTTTTACACACTGATTCGATGTTTCATCAACAGGTTTCGGTTCTGCATTACCGACCATATATTATGTTTGTATATAACTGTTTAATCTTATTCTTACACCCTCAACTGTCTAGTCTGGATTATCGTTGATCTTTGTAATGATTGAATAAATTTGTTTGATCAAAATAATTTCTTTTTTTAATATTTCCTGTATTGCTAGTTAGTTGTACTTGTTTTGGTTTGTTCTTATTGTGTTAGCCATTCCACGTATTTCAAGATAAATAAACAAAATGTGTGAGGTCACAATCGATTTTAATACTTTCATTAATTTATTATGACTTATGAAATTATTTGTGCGCCCCATTAAGTTAGAAATAATATTTTTTAATAAAAGTTTTTATATAAATATTTTCAGAAACCATTTAGTCTAGTGATTACATATTCTTCCTAAAGGAACAATTTTTATATCGACGTCCGAAATGCAAACTATCGTATCACATTTTTTAGGGTTTTGAGTTAGATATGTCATTATTAATAATGATAATATCTATTTAGTGTATACATTTCGTAGTTGTATCTATAGTAGTTTTCAAGTTATCAGCAAATGCAAAGTATCGTATCTCATTCTTACATAAGGCTAATACTACAGTCTTCTATAGGCAAACTTAGGAATTCCAATTTAACAATTTAAAAATCAGGTCATATTATTTAGTTGATCTTGATAATAAGCGTGCTTTCATTAGACTGCATGTTAATAAAGAAAATACTGCCGAGAGAAGAAATCCAGATTCAAGAAGAAACTCTACTTCAAAATATTATCTGATCGATAATAATGAAAAAGTACATGTCTGCAAAAAAGTGTTTTTACAAACCATAAGACATTTCGGAACAAGTTATCTACACTACCTTAAAAAATCGATAATCAAGAAAATATTGAAAATGAAAAGCGAGGGGGTAATCGTGATTCAATGAATTTTAAGCTTTAGAAAATACCATTCTAGAGTTTATTGAACTTATTCCAAAAGTTCCTGGACACATATCGAAGTTTAGTCAACCCAGATAAATTGTATTTAGAAGATGTTCAATCCAAAGCAAAACTGTACAGAATGTTTAAAAACTGGTGTTCGAAGAATGAAAGGGAATCGCGTTCAGATCGCCATTTCGAGAAAGTTGTTTTCAAAGATCATTTAATCACTATTCAAACCAACTCTGTCATAAAATTTAGTCTCTGTCATTCTGTCATAAGAAGTTTGTTCGTTTGATATTAAAGTTATATCTCATTGTTTAATAAGTTATCTTTTTTAAATCTATGTTTTATAATATAATAAAACTTATTGATATATCAGATAATCTATTTTTATGCATTCTATCGTATCACTAAAATATTAAGGATTTTGTGATACAATTCTTCGCTCAAATCATAGTGTCCCAGTTTGTAATATAGGAAAAGGAAATGCAGACTATCGTATCACAAAAAATCAATATTTTGCATAGAAATAGCATGAATATTTTTAGTGAGGTGTATAAAATTGTTTAAGTGTAAAAGATTAAATCAAAATAATATATTATTAGACAGGTAGAATTATTTGTTTCTGCACAGAAATTTTTATAAAATAACTTTAAACTCCATTTCTTAACATTTTCATAATCGGGGATACGATAGTTTGCATTTCGGACGTCTATATCGAGTTCTTATCTCCTAGATATTAAACCAGAATCAAGGTCACAATCATTGTAAAAAATATTCACCGTACTGCATTTTGTTTTGTAAAAAGGTATATATTTAGAAAATCGGTAGTAGTCATTCAAGTTGTTCTATTTATTTTTGTGTAAATGCGAAATATAGCTGTATTAACAATGTGGCCTTTCGAAGTGTATTTAATCAAGTATCTTTAAATATTTCAAGCAAGCTATTTTAATTTAACTGTAGGTTGGTTATCTTATCATGTGTTTAATTACAACTAGGAGATATACATCTTAATCTACTTTTACTGTTTCAAATGACTGTCTAATCGTCACACTGTTAAGATTACATTTAAAACGTATAAAATATTCCTGTACTCACTGCAATTACTGTTAGATACATTTTGACTTTGCTTATGGATCTATTAATTGTTTAGTAATATATGAATGCTTAGAAATAAAATCGTCAAATATAAAACTAATTTCTGCTACATATTTTGAAAACCGTTTATCTTGGTCACCCGGTAATAAAAGCACTCTTACAAAGTATCCATTTTGAATCTAAAGTGATAATATTAACGTAATATTTCGTTTCTTATAATTAATCATTAAAAGTACCCTAAATACAGAAATTAAAATAATCGGCCACACCATTATTGAAAAATACGTAATCCTCAGATTTTAGTTGTTCTACTAGTTTAAAATAATACGTTAGTGTCTAGAAATGACCTGAGATACATCCCGCTACAGGACCAAGCGTCCCTAGAAGCGCTGGTGGAGGCGGTGTATGCCCGGGTGAAGGCGGCCCATCTGGAGGGGAAGCGGGCTTCCGTGCGCCACGTTCTCGCCGACAATCACGCTCTGGTGGACAGCCAGACTGCCGAGTGGAGTGAGGGGCACTTGTGGCGGGCGGGGGGACTCATCGAGCCAGTGCGGATACCGCAGTTGTACTCGCAGTTCGGTCACATCGAGGTGAAAATGCAGGGAGTCAACGCCAAGATGGGGATCAACATTATGCCGCAGGTGAGTTCCAATTTGAGGAAGTTGGACAATTAAAAAAATTAAGTTTAGTCGTATTCCAAAATTGGTAAAATAAAATGATACATTTTATTTAGTCGTACCTAACCAAAAGTTGTAATATTTTAAAGTAAATTCTAAAATGATTAAATAAAATCAAGTCATACATGTTCATATCCTTGTTTGGAACCCTTTATAGGTGGACCCCTCACCCATCATGTACAGCTGGGCGCCTCTGCAACAGAACTTCAGTGTCGAGGACGAACAAGAGCTTCAAAACATCCCTTACATGGGCGAGGAACAGGACTCCAGCTTCCTGGAGGAACTCCTCAAGAACTACAACGGTCGGGTGCACGGCAACTTCCCGTTCGATATAGAGGAAGAGTTGGTGGTGGATGTTGTCCAGTCGTTGGCCGGGGAGAAGGAGATTGCACAATGGGACGTTCTGGAGAGGGAGAGGATTGAGGAGGATGAGGTGAAGACTGGAGGCTATGTTGGACGTAAGAGGAAGAGGGATGAGACGACAGTGGAAGCCACAGCTAAGGAAGGGGTAAGTTAATCACATGATTAGGACACATTAAAATAAAAAATATATTGGTTGTCTGAAAAAGCGCCGCGCTATTAAATGAGAGCAATAGGTTAAATTCGCAATCTAAATTGTGACTCGTACAGGTAAATAAACGCGTCACTTATTTTGTCATTTTTTTTAATATGTAGGTGTTTATTTTGACTTTCTCTGTGTTGGAAAATCAACTGTTATTTCTTTTATTTGAATTCTACTAACAGGGTGTCCACATCCACTATAATTCAATATTTTTGGTCCACATATACTCGAAAATCGCATCTATACTCGAATTTATTTGTATACATTGAATTTTTTTAATACACAGAATAAGTATGGTTATATGTTTTGTTTCAGTGTTTCTCAGTTTCTTCGAAAAAAGTTAGTAAACAGTTTGAATAAAACTGGTGAGTATGTAGTAATGTTTGACGAATCCCTCAAAAAGATTTCTTAAAGTGTCAGGTGAACCTCCTTAAGATTCTGGGCTGTATCTATTTTGGGTTGTATCAACGATTCTTTTAAAATTGAAAAATATTTGTATGCTTTGCATTCATTTCATAAGTTAAATCAACATTAACAAAATCGTCGTGAATAATTAGGGTGAAGATCGATGTCAAAATTAGCATTGCACGTTGACGTTGATAAAGCGTTTCGAATTCTTTCTATATCTGCAGAATTTCCATGTCCACCGTCCATTAATCTTCTTGATTTTAGATGAGACATTTTTCAATGTAAACTGGCACACCAATATTATCTAGTCAGACAATTGCCTGCTTCTGTTGAAGTAATTAATCTAATTAACTGTTTATGTAAAACTTGTAATACAACACACTGTGTCAAAATCGAATTTGATGTGACAAAATCATATTTTATGTGTCAAAATCGAATTTTTACACAACATTATATTTTTATGTGTCAAAATTTGTTTTTTGAAAAAAAATGAATAAAATCTTTTGTATCACACTTAAAATGTGTAACAAAATCATAAATATATAATTTATTTCTAAAAATTTATTATTACAAGTCGCTGGCTAACGTTGGAAGATGTTACAAATCGACTGATGGAGCAATATCATGCATTAAAACATTACATTTTAGTCTCCACTTTCATCACAGACAAAGAAAGACAGGTTAACCAAAGGATTCGAAATCTGGTTCATATTTTGAAAAACCCACTGCTAATGGTTGAAATGCAATTTCTTAAGGCTGTCATGACTATATTCACCAAAGTCACCCGTCTCTTTCAGAGTGAAGCTCCACTTGTGCATATTTTATATGATGAACTGTCAACACTCATTGTCACTTTGCTTAACCGTTTTGTAAAAGAAGAAGTCATTGGAAACAAAACTGGAAGTCAGTTGTACAGTATTGATTACAAGGAAACTGGTAACCACCTGATTACTCCTATCATTGGCAATGCTGCACATCAAACCTTGGGGCTTCTGCAACACGAGAACAAAATTAAAGATATTGATGTTCTTGAATTTAAAGTCAGAGCGAAGAGCTTCTACATGGATGTTGTTACTGCTCTGTTGAAATCATTGCCACTGAAGAATACCATTCTGCGAGACCTCCAAGTGCTACATCCAATTTGCAGACAAGATGCATCATCTACTGAAACAATTCGCAGATTAGCTGTTGCTATCAAAATGTTTCCACAAGAACAAATTGACTCGGTGGTGGATGAATGGAAACTCTTCCGAGCAGAGACTTTACCAGAAGAGTGGAATTTGAGCCCTGTTGATGTTCAAGACAGAAATGAAGATGAGGATGATGAAGAAGAAGAAGCAGTTTCAGAACAAAACTGGATTGTGAAGAGAGTGGACAGCTACTGGTCGCTTGTTTTTGGAATTAAAACTGCAAATGGCTTACCAAAATTTCCCAACTTGGCAATCCTTATCAAGTTGTGTTTAACGCTGTCACACGGAAATGCAGACGTAGAGCGCTCCTTTAGTGAGAACAAACTTGTCCTCACTCATGGCAGAACACGATTAACTGATGCCACTCTTAATGGGTATAGGAGTGTTTCCTCATTCATGAGGAGGTTTGACAGTGACCCAGCCAAGTTACCGATCTCTAATAGACTTCTATGTGATGTCCGAAAAGCAAGAGAGAACTATGTAAAGCGGCTTGCGGATGAAAAGAAAGCAAAGGAAAATGCAGAAGTTGCGGGAGCATCAGCCCCTAAACCAGAATCCAGCAACATGAAACG
>JAUZND010002851.1:2267-12607 GCA_034780555.1 Coelogynopora nodosa
ATTGTAAGCATACGAATAACAGAATGAGGTTTCACCACGTTTTGAATCTATCAAGATCACTAACAGTTTGTCTCAACTTTGAGCTCATATAATTCACCCTTCTATCAGAATGTTGACACCGGTGGTTACTATAGTGACATAGTGCTTCACAATGTCTTGGGTTAATTATTTTTCTATATTTTATGCGCTAAAAACTCCTAGCTCTGGCACTGAGTTATTGCTTTAGCAATCATATGCTTTTGTTTACGATTTCTGTATTGTTTACTTCATTTTGTATGATAAATAGCCATAAAAACATAAATAAATGATATTGTTATTTCGTGATTAAAGAAAATGCATATTCATCAGGCAAATTTAAGCAATTACTTACAATCACGTGAAAAACATTAAAAATAATTAAATAATTGCTTATTCTTTTATGAGCTATTAAAATATAGTTTACACTATTATTAATAATGTTATTGTAAATGACATTTTAAAATATAAATGTTGGAGTATTTTTAAAATTGTACGTTTTATATGACCAAAGGACATCTATGTATCACGAAAGGACATTCTGAACTAAAAATTATTTGAAGACAAGCACACATTGTGATTAAATTTTACAATAATATAGTAAAAAATAATTGTTATGACCAGTATAGTTTATGCAACATGTCAGTGAACTAACAATACTGCCATTCAACTGAATAATTTTCTTTCTATTTAGTTATTAAAATGATGAAATAGGTGTAGTGTAAATGAGAACGCACAATATATACGATAATTACTAAAAGCTTAATTACAAAATAATTTTCAAAAGCTCTTGCTTTTCTAAAGTTTTCTTTACTTTAATTATATTTATAATATTCATTTACTGCAACGAAGTATTTTTTAAAAAAATTGGAACATTTACTACTGCAATATATCCGACATTTAGTTCACTGAATTATCAAGTAGAGACGAGAGCACGAATACGACCGTTAGTTAAAAGAGTTGGAATCTCTGATCACATCTTAAATAGCAAATTCAGTCTCAGCGTCATTGATTTACTCCTAAACGACATTGACCTTGTTGAAATCGGCACACAGGGAATTATAGCAACCGAAAAACCAAATTTCAGGGGAACGGTAGGAGGAATAGAGGCGGTGTAGGGTGTGTGGCGCGTGTGAACAGACATGATCCAGGTACGCAACTTTATCTACTACTAATATGTTTAATCTGCATATATAGAACAACCTATTTAAAAAGTATGAAAATACATATGTAGGTTTAACCAGCATACTGTCATAAAAATAGCTCTAATTAAAATAGCTGTTTTGATTTAACAATATTTATATAAAATTTTAACAATATTTATATAAAATTTTAACAATATTTATATAAAATTTTAACAATATTTATATAAAATGTTAACAATATTTATTAAAATTTTTATATATAAAATAAATGTAAAATTTATATTTGCAAAACACATTCTATTAATAATAGTTTTGTCTTTTGCCAAATAATATCATTATCCATCATCAAAAGAATGTAAATATTAAAAAAAAATGATTTATGACTTTATAGATAAATAATGACGTAATTGTCGTTAAATTACAAAAGGAATTTTTAATTATAGAAAACTTCAGTTTGGTCAGTTTAATAAATATTCATATACAGTATATCCGGTTATAACAGTCGATTAAAAATGTTCACATTTTGCATTACCAATATTACATTGGTCTTTCCACGACTATTTTTTTGTTCGCCTGACATTTCTACCCTATATTTTTTGTGTTACAATCTTTTCAAAAGGTTTTTTTGTATTTCATAAAAAAATTATTTATAACTGTCAGCAGTCCACAACCTACCGGTAAAATTCCATTGCTTCCGAAGAACATCATTAAGCAACCACTGATGTGCGCAACACGGAACACCATTGAGTCGATTATAACTGCACATCATCCCCATCGCTCCAGCCTCAATACAGCGACGAAACGAAGGCAGATAGGTCATCTCCATATCACGCGGAGTCACCACTGCATTGAAGACATCTCGATTTATAGGTTTGTCGTCTGGACCACTGGTGGCTGCAAAACTTTTACAAACTGTATTGGCTAGAAAATATCGCGGATGGTTACCTTGAAGGTTACGAACATAAACTGCTGCCAATTCCCCTACAAAATGGAAACAGTAGTTAGCCTGTATTAAAAAAGTTTTTATGCATATGTGTTAGTTTAGAACCTAAATGTTAAAAAAAAAATTTACCTGCCAAATAAGGATCTTCGCCATAAACTTCCTGATTTCGCCCCCAAAGTGGATGTCGCATTATATTTATAAACGGCGAAAAACAGCTCATTCCAGTGTGATCTGAGTAAATTTCATGGCGAGAGTTGTTGTTGTATTTTGCACGGAGTTCTAGGCCAATTGCATAGGCTACACTACCCATAATATTTGAATCAAAGGTTGCTGACAGCCCCAATGCCTGGGGGAATGATGTGGCAGGACCTGCTTCAACCACGCCCCGAAGGCACTCAGTGTTCCATTGATAAGGTTTAATTCCAAGTCGAGAAATAGGCGGTGCTGGACCATTATCACCGGGACCCCCCCTCTGTAGCTGCATGGCAACCTCTTCGAGTGTTAACCGAGATATCAGGTCGGATACTCTCGCATCCCATGACAGAGAGACGTTTCGAAATGGGAAATTTCCCGAACATACTGTTATCAACACTACAAACAAAATGAAAAACAATAATTGTTTCATGCTTTTTGTCTAAATAGTTAATGTAATGGAAGATTCAATTTAATGAAGTCAGTTATTATGGAAAGTATATAATATGCTCGTCATATATAACCCGATTACAGAATGCCGTTGGAGATACTGTTTGGGCCAATATAGGATTGATATAATAAGGTATATAATTGTAGTTAATATACTCTTGTGGAATACAGAAATTTAAATGTTTATATGAACTTTAGACTATGAAAGTAAACTAACTATTTCGAAGTGTTCTTGAACAATATAATAATGTTAGTTAGGTCAATTGTGACAGTTAATCATGTATATATTTACAATATTATATAGCTGTCCGGCGCATATCCTTTGCTGCATTTAACCTAAATACTGCATGTATCAAAGTTCAATAAATTACGTATCCTTACACGTTGCTTATGCTTTAGATAGGATAATATTACTATAGTCAACGTTCAAAACGCTTTCTGAAAACGGATTAGTGATTTTGGTATATTCGCATATTTTCATCGCTTAAACATTTTTCACAAATTTAATTTAAATTAAAAACAGGAATACATATTTAGGTAATTTCGCTTGTAAACAGTGGTCATTTTACATATTATGTATAATGTCAGAATTTATAACTATATAACTTCAATATAAAAACAATACGATAATTATCTCAAGCCTTGCTTTATTGTTCTAATACAATACCTATCTTCCAAAGATATTAAGAATTATTAATATATTACATTTTACGCACATCATATTTTAAGTATATAGTTATTAGGTTTTTATATTAATTAATATCCTTTACTATAAATAATTTCACTAAATGATATAAAATTTACTTGACATCAGAATTATATCTACGACATATGGCGAGTGGCATCAAATCAAATTATTATTGACTGCTACTTTTATATATGGTCAAATAAAACTATCGAAATATTCCCTCATTAAATAGACTTGTCGAACTTGAAAATACCCAATACATCAAGAAACCAGTTTGAAATCAAATGATATCATGAGAATCCAACATTATAATTGGTAGAGAGTATATTTATGAAATATAAAATGCTGAATACTAAATAATCACTAAATTTTAACTTAAATGATTTATTCGAGATCTCAATTTGCATGAGAATTCAGCCTAACTATAACAAAAATAGAGTTCAAGATTATTATATTCAAACCGGTGCAGCTACAATACATAAAGAGACATCACGTTTGCGAGAAGATGTTATACTCGCGATGCAGAACATTCAAAATAGAAAATATTCAGGCATCGACAATTTTCCAATTGATATCTGGAAGATTTCCGAAAGGTAATCTGAAAGTGTGCAGTAAGTATCAAAATATTAGACTTATAATCCACTGCAGCAAAATTTTGTTCATAAGTATTTAAACCGAAAGAATATGCGAAAAAGTTGTTTGAAGAACAAGGAGGCTTTGTTGTAGACAAGAGAACCAGGAAACACATTGTCAATATCGGACTGATTATATTGAAGTGTAGACTACATAACTTTCCGAGGTGGAGGATTAAAGGTGGAGGATTATGATTAAGATGGGGTTCCCTGAGCACATTGTCAACTTGATACGGAAGGAAGCTCTATCAAGATCAATAACTAGTCAACAGTAAAAACAACTTGTAGGTTTACAGAGTGGTTTAAGATTGAGATAGGTGTCAGAAAAGGTTGCATCTTATCACCAACACTCACTGACATCTATCTATGCAGAAAAAATTATGAGAGACGTCCTTTAGGACTGTAAACTTGGATTGAAATTTGGAGGGAGATAAAAACACCATTACAGCTTAACTTTTTTGAGAAAACTAATAGCGAAACAACTTTTTTTTCGAACACACAATACGTCAATGAGGTTTTGACAAATAAATAATTCAAGGGTCGGTAAAGAACAAGAAAATAACAAGACGTCCTGTAAAATCGTGGATGTACGACAAAATGAAGTGGATGGGCAAAGTACTGGTGGAAGCATTAAGAACAGATGAGGACCAAAAGAAATGGCGTGAGATCTTGAAGACACTTATAGCAGAGCGATATGCGACAACAGGACTGAATAATGTTAAATAATGAGGACTAGGGTATAGATTTTATGGATATAATTTTCTCACACCTGGAAAATCATTTTCATGTTTTTTTACAGAGAAAAATGATTATTATAAATTTTACATTTTTCGGGAAATACTGGTTTAATCAGGAATTTTTTACCAACACTATATATCAAATATGGTTTTTTCAAATATGGTTAAGAATTGTTATAAATATATTTGTCAATAGATTCCGAAGCTGACTAATGAAACGAAACGAATAATAGTGAAACGATAATGACCGATACGAAACTAAAACTTGATGATTAGTTTGAAATGTATGTATAAATAAAATAATAACAATAAATATTTAATAAATAAAAATATGAATAAATTTGAAATGCAATTTGAAAGCATTTATCTCCTCTGAAAATTGTTTAGAAAACTTCCTTAGTAATAACAAAGCACCAAATGTCAGAAAAATTTGCATTGCGATGCGGTACACTGGAATCCTTCAGAAGGCACTCAGTGACGTGCCCAGGATTTCAGTAGGGGAGGTTCGCCGCCACCTTGGTGGTGGCGCAGTGACGTGCTCAGTATTTCAGAAGGGATCCGCAAATTCTAAAATTTCCGACTAGTAAAAAAAGTGTAGTTTAAGTATCACACAAAAGCATCCTCTCTAATTTTATATTAATTTATTTTAAATAAATGTATATAGGTTTAAATAAAAATTGATTTATAAAATAAAATAATAGGCTAGGTCGATATAACTAATAACTTTTATATGAAAATATCAATTATGTTTAACAGTATAGGTATATATTGTAAACCACGTAGTAATGAGTAATGAGAGAGAGAAAATTTGTTATTGAAATTATATGAAAATTATAAATAATAATTAGCCTATATGTTAAACTGTATATTTTGACATTATTATTTTGACATTATATGAAAATAATAATTATATTTAACTGTATATGTAATATAAAAACCATGTATTAATCAGGGGCGCATATGGCATTTTTCATTAGGGGTTTCCAAATCCATGAAAAGGGCACCATAGAGATATAAAGAAATAAAGAGAAATACCGAGTACTACTTTTCCCCCCACTTTTTCAGAGGGGCACTTTTTTTTTTTTTTAAAAAAGAGCAGTTTCCGAGTACTCCGGAAACCCCCCTATGTGCGCCCCTTGGTAATGAGTGACGAGAGAGAGAAAACATTTCATTGAAATTAAATGAAAATAATAATTATTTTTAACAGTATAGGTATAATATACCTATACTGTTAATGAAAACCACGTAATAAAGAGCATTGTCGCAGTATTTAACAGTATATTATGTATAATATGAAAACCACGTGATACGATAGAGAAATTAATGTCAATGAAATTATATGAAAATTACTACATATTATGTTAACAGTAAAGGTACAATTAAATTCAGGCAATAACGAATTATGAGATAGAGATAAAATTGTCATTGGAAATTTAGGTATTTAAACGTCTAGTAAAATTGCTAGCTATAACACCCAAGAATTGTTGATCTGTTAATCACTCACTGAAAGGAAATAAGAGTGTCATTCGTCTGGGATGACTATTAGCAAATCTGTTAATACCACTTTATCCAAATCTAATTTCCCTACAAGATCTTTGTGGACAAACATGAGAAGTAACGCATAATTGAGTCTGTTTTCATCCATTTTATTTCTTCTGGCTGATTTTACATATTTCAAAGGAGAATTTGATCTCTCGACCGTGGCAGAAGTCACTGGTAAAAGCAATACCAGTCGAAGAAGGAAGACTATGTTTGTAAACAAAAAGTTATTTACTTCTTTCAGAGTACTTGATATACCATTGGGTTTCCTGTCTATCTATCTATCTATTCGCCATCTATCTATTTCTTGAGGAAGGGTTAATGGACATGGAAGATCGTCACCATACAAAGTAATCCAATGTTGGATTGTGTAATTATTCACTACACCGTTTTTAAGATTTGCTGGAATCAATTATAGAAGCGTATACATGCGTTGCGTGCTTAGCCACATCTCCAAATCGACTATCTATTTCTGAAAGGATGTGGTCTAAGTATGGATTAAAAACACTAACCCTGAAATAGCTTTCTTTATCGTCCGCATCATGATTTTCCCGTAACAATTGCCTTTTACAAATGCGTGGTTTTTCGATTTCAGCGTTGATCAAATCTGCCTTCTGTTTCATTGTGGAAAATACATGCCGTTTGAATTTGTCTTCGCTGTATTCTCGAACAAACTTTCAAACTTTCCTTCACGTTGGTGATGTCTTTGTGCAGTCATAACTTCCATTGATTGTTCCAAAACATTACTCTTTGTTTTTGTTATTTCTCGGCAACTATTAGACCTAGAAAAGTCATTCTTAGTTTGTTAGAAAGAAAGCATTCTGTTTATATCTAATTTCATTTGCGAAAGAGGCCCCGCTCTCCAGAAAACCTATTTTTATCTAGTCTAATTTCATTTGCGAAAGAAGCAACGCTCTCCAGAAAACGTATTTTTATCTATAGTCAAACTTCATTTGTGAAAAGGACGCCGCTCTCCAGAAAATGTATTTTTATCTAGTCTAATTTCATTTGCGAAAGAAGCAACGCTCTCTAGAAAACATATGTTTATCTAGTCAATCTTTATTTGTGAAAAGGGCGTCGTTCTCCAGAAAACCTATTTTTATCTAGTCTAATTTCATTTGCGAAAGAGGCGCCGCTCTCCAGAAAACGTATTTTTATCTAGTCTAATTTCATTTGCGAAAGAAGCAACGCTTTCCAGAAAACGTATTTTTATCTGGTTTAATTTCATTTGCGAAAGAAAACTTATTTTTATCTAGTCAAACTTCATTTGTGAAAAGGGCGCTATAATCCAGAAATTGTATTTTTATCTAGTCTAACTTCATTTGCGATAGGGGCGCTGATTTTCGCTGAGTCTGAGGGGGGGGTGGGTACGCGTACCCGGGTGCGCCTTCTGGTGCGCACGTCACGGACTTTCAAGAAATACATGCGTATTTAAATAAAACACTGAGCCTTTCGACAAACACATGCGTATTTTGATAAAACACTGAGTCTTACGAGAAACACATGAGTCTTTCGAGAAACACATGAGTCTTTCGAGAAACACATGAGTCTTTCGAGAAACACATGAGTCTTTCGAGAAACACATGAGACTTTCGAGAAACACATGAGTCTTTCGAGAAACACATGAGACTTTCGAGAAACACATGAGTCTTTCAAGAAACACATGAGACTTTCGAGAAACACATGAGTCTTTCGAGAAACACACGGGTCTTTCAAGAAACACATGCGTATTTAGATAAAACACAGAATATTTCGACAAACACATGCGTATTTCAATAAAACACTGAGTCTTTTGACAAACACATGTGTATGTTTTTCGATGGTGTAAAATAGTGACATATGTATAGATTCTTAAGTGTCAAGAGGGACAGCTAACTAAAGAGGGACGCACTGGTTTCACTCTTTAGTTTCATGAATATTTAGCCAAATATAAAAGAATTTTATTTTGTGCTAAGATTGTCTTATTTACTTTAAATAATCAATAAAAACCAGAAGGGCATGATATAATACCTAAAGAAAGTAAAGATTGAAGGTTTAAGTTAAGCAAACATTTTGTCCGGTATTTACTTGTTTAAATTAGATTTTTTAGAGGTCGACTAATTTAATTTTTTTGGAACATTTTTACGGTCAAATATAGATATTACTAGGCAGTAGTCAAAATTATAAATTTTCTATACTCGACACAACTATTACATTAATTTTCTAAATTAAGTTTGTCATTTTCACTAATACCCTGAAAATAATATAGATATATTTGTATTGAGTTTTATTAATAAAGATATGAATATATATCATTAGGTACAGATAATTAATAAATTTTAGCGAACGTTTAATTATACGATTTATATAGAAATGATAGTTTACGTATTTACGCTTTACGCTTTAAAATATTTTTATAAAGTTTTTAATTAAAATTATATGAGTCAAGTGAGCTTTATGTCAAACAACCTAATAATAAGTTATTATTAAATTAATTTTCACTAATACGCACAAAGTTATGCACATATCTTAGCTAACTTTTATTACGTTCAATTATACGATTTAATTATATAGAAACTATACAGTTTACGTAATATAAGTTTTGCTGAACAAAATACTTAAAACCTTTTAAATAATTATCACTTTGGAATATTTTTTATAATTCTTTTAAAATAAAACTATATGAGTCAAGTCAGCTTATTACGATAACCCGATAATAAGTTCATATTAAAATAAGAAAAAAGATAAATAATAGATCAATCAATATTAATCATGACAATGAAATAAGCATAGAAAGTATAAAATAGTTGTATAATGGGTATATAAATATCAAAATAAGAATTATTCTTCCTATTTTCTCAGTCACAAAATAATATAACAGCAGCCAAATATGTTTTCCCATCTAGAAAGAGGACTTAGAACAAAATAGGTATGCTATAAGCATGATGGTATAAAATAGGTAAAGTATAATAGGTAGTCACAATTATAACAGCATCCAAATATGTTTTCCCATCTAGTAAGATTACTTAGAGCAGAATGGACCTTGGAGAGTATTTAAAAACTTGGATACTTTCCCCAATTCTATCGTGTCATTTTGAAGTCTATAGAAATGCCGATGGACATTCAGATCGTGCCCCATAAGTCTGGCTAAGTAGTTTTGATAATTGGGTCCAACCCGCATCAACTGCAAAGCAGTTCCGTAATGTTTCCTTAACTTTGTTGTTGTTATAGGCTCAAGGCCTGCTTCGATGCAGCAATTTTTAAGTAAAGTGCCGATGCGAAATTGTGTTTTCTGTAGTAAACTTTATTGTTTTCTGTAAACAATATTTTCCTTTTTAATAATATAGGATCATCTCCATCGTTGATTTTGTTAAAATAACTGGGACCATACGTCCTCGTTTGCCAGGGATGTAAGCGATGTCATTTCTGAATAGAAACAAATAAAAGAGAATGGTAATAATGTATGTATAATTTATTAGAAATCTAGCACAGTTTCGTCCTAATTTCAACTCATTATATGTGACCCCACTCCACACCTGTTAAGTATGCCATAAACTCTAATAGGACCGCAAACTATTTATTTATAATAGCTCATTTGCATAAAAAATCTAAATAGGATCAAATCACTTTCCATGTATGCAATATATAGTCATAATTTGCAGCCAAAATTTATACAATTAATCAGTAAATTATTACTTGAAAGTATATTAATAAGATTAGGCCTACTATAAACAATTATTATAATAATATTAGTATAATATGTTGACGTTAAATATTAATTTATTGATAAATGGTGAATAAATGAATTTCTAAAAAATGGTCATCATTTGCAGCCCAAAATTTAAACATCAAATCAGTAAATAATTTTCTAAAAATAAGTATATATTATCTTACTATATGGAGGAGATAACTAGTCAGAATCTACGAGCCGCAGGCGAGTAGATTTTACTAGTTATCTACGAACATATAGTGAGATAACACAAATTTATCTAACGATATAATCAATAAATATAAAAATTG
>JAUZND010002852.1:0-10983 GCA_034780555.1 Coelogynopora nodosa
GGTTCAACACATTCTATTACGCAACAATACACTAACAATACATCTGGCTTGATGCAATTAATTTGGCCACAGCTGTACATTGTAAAACAAAATATTAAAATATTGAAAAAAATAATTCAATAATATTTCCAAAAAATGTGTGATTTTTCTCGAATTTGTAAAGTTTGTTTCTTTAATCTATTTTTTGTTTCTTTGTACAATGTTTACCAAGTGAGAAGGACACTAATATTACATATATTATTTAATGTTTTGTTTGCTTCATAAAAGTAAAAATATAATATTTACATATCTTAATTAAGTAGCTATTGAAAAATATAAATATGAACATTTTAGAAA
This sequence comes from Coelogynopora nodosa, assembly GCA_034780555.1. Lineage (NCBI taxonomy): Eukaryota > Metazoa > Platyhelminthes > Proseriata > Coelogynoporidae > Coelogynopora > Coelogynopora nodosa. Next base: position 337 of record JAUZND010002852.1, read on the forward strand.
GCGATTTATTATTACAATAATTGTTCACAACTAATCACAATAATAGTTTAATATTTGCTATTATTGTATCTAGGCTATAGATATTAGTGGTATAAGATGTGTTTCGATAAGTTTTTGTCATAATTTAAATAAAATGTTGTATCTTATGTAAGTTAATTGTAAAGGGCAGTTTTTCTACTAAATAAGTGTAATGCTTATACAGCTACTTTATTTTGATTAAAAAATACATTTTACCGAAAAACAGGTTATTTGTTTTCTCCTAATTTAAATATTTTACTTTCGTATTTTATTAATCAACAAATAATTAAAATAATTATGTATTTTTAATTTTTTTTTTATAATATATAAAATTAGTCAATAATTTCTAGTATATAAATATATATTTATATACATAAAATTGTTAATTTCAGTTCTCAAGTTAAAGGTGTACAGCTTCAGGGATTTTTTTGGGGAAGCTCTCCCAGATAAAACTGACCTTATAAACACGAAAAAGCGACGTGGTCTGGACAGATTCGGAACTATTGCCATCCAAATGTCCACCTTTTCTGACATCAACAATACAAGAATATTGTGGCCTCCAGGTTGGTTGAACAGTCTTGTTTTCATCTACAGCTGTAGAGAGAATAGAGATCATATTGTGAATGTATTTAAAATAACATTTCAATAATCTATTTAAATACCGCTACTTTCCAATTTGTATAGATTATTTGAATATATATGAGAATAAAATATAAAATAAAATCGATAATTAATTGAAATACTCAGTTCATTTTAATTAGATGGAAGTAAACATATTAGCCGCATGTGAAAGAAGAGGAAAAAACCTCTGAACACGATGTTTTAATTTTGAATGAAATATCTCGTTCTTAAATTATATAATTCAATCCATATAAGTATATTATAATATTTTTATCTATCAAGGTATACATCAGTAATTAATATGGTACACATATTATGAGTTAAGGAAAACACTGTTATATAATGAACATATAATATTCGGTTGTTATCTCACAAGGCTGTTATCCGATTTAGTTCAACTTAATATATTTCCTGAACAAATTTTAATTAACTACGTTATTCTTAAGCACGTAATGCTCTTAATATATTATTTAAAAAATTATTATTTTATTTAAATATATTGTGATAAAATACGCAACGGTACATTAAAATATTTTTCTGTCAAGATGTTTAACAATATATAAAGTTTGAAATTGTTTCAATGCTAGTATTATAGACATACAAAGAGCAGTTTTTGTGTAAATCTTCAGACTTCCTCAAAAATTTTCAAACGATTGATTTATGCTTTCCATAAAAAATCAAAATATCATTTTTATCTATGCAGGTTATGTTTAAAACAAAATATGTTATTAGAGAATACCAAAGAGGGTTTACTTTATTATTTTAGACGTCATTTGATTAAATGCGCGCGTTAATTTAGATTTTATTAGTTTGCGCAATAAAACATGGATATCAAAATATATACTAATATGTTCTATTAAAGATATCACTGTGTTATTGTATTATTTGTGTGTATTCATCTCATTTCACCGTTTTTAAAAAGTCTAAATACCATATGCATAATATTTTTAATCAATGAATATTCTATTAAAAGGTTTAAAAAAATATTATTTCATTTCTGTAATAATTGTTTTAAAGCATAATAAGTGAATAGGGAAGGGCACTGAACGTGAATATTTCAATTTACATTACAATACGCTGAGTAACTTAATTTTATAATCTAATATATTCTCTCACACTTTCGACATATTCTCTGACATCCGGTCACTTCCTGCCGACGACATGTCGGTAATTTTCTGTCATCGCTGTATTATATTACAAATGATTTGGTAAATAGGACTGTTTTCCAAAACAGAGAATTAGCTAAGTATATTTTCGCTGAAACAGAGCATTTTAATAAATAGTTACATTCATTGCATATTGTTCGAACATACATATCACATTATGTTTCGATAAAAGAGGAATCCCCATAATGCAGGATACTTTCTTTATAATTTTTATCTTAATTTTATTAAAGAATCCATTTCAGTTTTAATTTAGCAATACTTTTTCATGCATTTATTTCGAAATATATGATGGAATATTTATTTTTGAAGCATCATTACAAATATCTGTTTACAAAGCGTAAAAAGCACTGTAACATTTCATAAAAGTTTATTATGTTGTCATCTCACGTTCACATCAAGTGGAATTTTGAAACATCTTCTTAATTCGTGGTTTGTATTATGTATTAACTTCACTATTCTCTTCTACTTTGAGGTTTCACAATCTCATCATTCATCTGTTCACTTTACAGAAACTATTTTTGTGATGACAGCCATCTACCCCACAATCAATCGTTACCTTCCTCGCGTTCTTATCAAGCAAGACATACAAAAAACGTAGGTATCATACGTAGGATGTTACAAAGTATCGACGACTGTATAGACATTTTGTAATATTAGCAAACAGACTATAAACACATTAATTTTAAACAAATTATTCCTTATTTTAATGCCTAAATTTATATAAACTAAATATTAGAATGCATTTGAATTATTTATTCAATAAAAATATTGCATACGGCTAAATTGAATTTATTTAACATGCCATTAGTTTATTCAAATTAAAAGCTTCCTAGTATACTTAGTGAAACTTATTTTCTAAATATACAAGTTCAGTTAAATATATCTGAATTGAATATCAAAAATTTAAAATTATCAATTAATAAATAATAATTAAATTTTACAAAATATTTCGTAAATAATGCCTAGAAATCTATTTTATAAATGAATTGTTAATTTTTATATCTCCTTTTTCAATATTTGTGATATATAAATATCGATATTCTTTTAGGGAGATAGTGATATTATATTATTAGTTTTTATTAAATGTATAGTGTAGTTTACATAATGTATTATATATTATATATTATATTATATTATATATATTATTAAATATATTTTATAGATACATCAGCGCCCGTACACATTTATGCATTATCTGCAAGAAAATAGTATGAATATTAATATTATGTGTCATTTATTATTGTTCAAAATTACGTATGATATTTTGAAAAGCTCGGTTTGTATAATGATATTAATAACATTAAATATTAACATAATATAAAATGATAATAATAATAACTAACATCTAACAACAGCTATAAATCAAAACAAATTTGAAATTATTGATTATCAATTTATTCTATCTATTTATGTGAAGTGACAGTAATTATGTTTACTATGCGACCATACATTTCGATGATACTAAATGTATAGTCAATAATATTAGTCAATAATGTACCTCTATTATATTATATCACACTCTATACTACCCTATGTTAAATGTATATGACTCATTATTATTGTTCATTATATTATTATTATCATTTTACCAGTTTCCTAATCCAGTTATTTTTTTGGATAAGTTACTTCAGTTATAGTTATTTTTATTTAAGGAAAACTAATAATATGTTCATGATTTGTTTTTAAAATATGTGATTTTGTAAAACAGTAAATAATTTGAAACATTTAAAACACCCTTTAAAGTGTATTCATGGAATGCCAAAATGAAATAGCTTATAACTATTCTCATAAATACCTTATACAGTACTGGTATAAAATAATAGTAAAAAATAAAAATTGTTCACATAATAATATATATGTGAATAAACTTATATTGATGATAAGCAATGATTCAAACCATATTTGAAATTGACTATATAATATTTTCAATACTATCAAAAGTTTTTCGCTAAACATTTCCAGAACGGGCGCTGTTTCTCGTGAAAGCAGTAACATTAACAGTGCTGTTTTTCATGTCAAGGTCTTCTTAGATAGTGAGGAAGCTACAATGAAGCTCAATATTCCAATCAGGAACAAACTTTTCTACCATGACGTAAGTTATTGTTACTCCATTAAATATGGAATGGTAAAGAAAAAACTTTTTTTTTTTATTTTAGCGATAATTTTGAAAAATCTCATTTAAGCTCTCATTTTGAAAACAAAAAATATGTTTTGCGAGTTTTTGAAAAAATGTATGGTTCTAAAAAATTATATGTATTGTGAACTATCAAAGGTGTAAAGGACAGTATAGTTTTAAAAGATATTTGTTTGTTTTTATCTGTTTAAGACGCTTTTTGAAAGTTCAAATTTAAATATTCTTATTATTTAATATAATCATAAGTTGATATACGAGTATAAGTTAAATATAAGTTTAAGTTATTACTGGCATTTTTTTTGCAAATTATTCAAATGTAACATAGCTGTCTAAGCAGAATGACAAGATATTTATTGACATCACTAGGTGCGAGGTATGTGAATTATGTTACATGATACTATCATATATTATAATGTACAATAGAATATGATATCCCATTTGCTAAATTTGCATTTTTAAATAATTCCTGACGACCCAACAGTCACTTTCAACGGTCATTGCAATATGTTATATAGCTGAATCAGTAAAATATGATATGTTTTAACCAAAACAGATCATTTAATATATAGTGAGTATTATTTATCATTCTATATTATATGCTTATGTTTTTATATGGAATATCAGTATTCTTTTATAAAATTAATTATAAATTTATTTCTCTATTTATTAACTTACGCTTTTATTTTATAATTTTTTTATGCGCTTTTTTATTATCTTTTTGCCTTAATTTGTATAATCTATTAATTAACCTATATTTTATGATGAACTCTTTAATTGATTTCCCGCTTAACTTGAATATCGTGGTTTGCATTTATAAACTAGCTATGTAGGATTATGTAATATAAATTATATATTGAAATATTTATTAAAAAAGACGCTTTATGTAATTGGTTGAAATTTAAATTTTTATTTAAAATTTGAAAAAATTATTAAAAAAGGTTAATGTACAAATTGACTGCAAATTAAGAAAATATTTTAAAAAATTGATTTAAGTTGGTAAAACTTCTAAAATACCTCATAAAGCGATGTTTTATTAAAATAATTTTAATAATAGAAAACTCCAATGACGTGTGTTCCTCAATGTAATATAATATTTTTTTCTAACAAGAATATTGTTTTCTTAAGAAAAAATAACGGTATACTAGATAGGAACAATGAACAATTTTATCAAAAGAACTTAATATGCAAAAGTTGAAGAAGTAAAGTGAGAAATAATTATTTGTTCACCATTTATTACCTACATCAACATCAACATCAAGGCTACAATATTTAATTGAAAACTAGTTAAAACATTATATATTGTGGATTAATAATGAAACAAGACACGTGTCAAATAATGTTCTAATATTTTCGTATTTCTTATTGCAATTTATTTTAAACAAAATAACTCTTTGTATATATATATATATTAAAAATATATATTAAAAAAGTATTGTTCTATTTTCTCAAAACAGATGTGGATATATAACGGAAGCTGAATAAAAGCTAAAACAATTTACAAATACTTGTATGTCTACAGAAAAGTTATAATTTTGATAAAATTGGTGATGTATATTTTATATTGGTTTCTATTTTTCAATGTAAATTGCCCAACAACAAACGGGGTGAAATCGAATCAAGTATAATATTTATAGCAACATGTTTACTTCTGTGTCATGTATATCAAAGGGGAACCGAGTGTATAGGTTGTAACCAAGAAGAGAAAGGTGTGAAGTATTGATGAAAGTAAATAAAGTTGGAAACTGGTAATAGTTTATTAATATTAACATTTCTCAATAACACAGAGTGTCAATATGGCTTGAAGGGGAGCAGACGCTGAATGAAATTGGTGAAGTGAAAGTTAGTCTGTTTTAGTTTTGTTAAAACGGGTTTTGGTGCCCGATACTGACATCATTTGACAGAATATACTAAAAGACAATTTTTACTGTTTAGGTTCCATATCGCTATTTATATATATTTAACTGAAGTAAATGTATTTCACGTTAAAACATATATAACAGACCTTTTTTGAAAATAGATTTGTATTTATTTTAAATTGAGATTTTAACATTTAAAATATTCCTTTTTACTGGTTCCTTACAATTTAATTAATTTTTTTCTAAAATTATTTTACTATCAAAAAGTACGTTGACTCCTACTTGCTTTAGTTTTTTATTAGTACAAAAGTGTTCTAGTTTCATTTATTTCTTATTTTCTTAATTTGCATCCATTTGCGTATTTAGATAATTACTTTGAGATACTAAATCTCCTTCAAAAAAACATCCCTTGATAATACAACTACTTCATTCTCCACCAGTAAAGTTATTTGGTTATTAAGCAAAATTACTTCCCCCTACAGGGTGGATGGTAAACAGTAGTTCTTTTTATATGTTTCATTTGTTAATTAATTTTTCAGAATTTCAATATATCTAATCCAGAATGTGTGATGCTAGAATTTGATCATGGGTAAGTCTAAACTTGTGTTTAAAATAATATAGATGCTATTTGTTAATAAAAATGTGTAGATATTGTATAAATTTCTAAAAAATATATTTAAAAATGTAATATTTCGGGGGAAAATTATATGAATTATTCAAATTTACTTGAAAATATATTTAATAATCCTTTGTAATGAAAATTATAAATAAAAAATGTTTTATCCCTATGATTAAATGTTGCGAACATAAAATGACAATTAACTAAAAAAACGAAATAATGTATTCAGTGAAAAATTATTGAAACATAGTTTAACATTTAGACACACATTAATTTGTTTTATATAAAATTTAAAGTTACACAAACTGCGAAGCATTTATTCATTTTAAATAATTAATTTTGCAAGAAACATTATTTATTTATGTTCAATCTTTTATAAAATCCTTCAGTTCTGGTTACACAACTACAAACTTACCAGATCTTTGGAACCGAGCTTTGTGTCATTTGGAATCAGTGACAAAGAGATATTCCATCTGTTCCTGTGAACGGACCGGTTTATTTGCAGTTATGACAGACATGTTCGACGTGCACGTAAGTGCCTTTGGACCTGATCTGTTTTAATTAAAGATTGTATGAGGCAAAAAAAGCATACCCGATAGAGACAACATGATTGTCATCTAAATATAGCGAAAAATATAGTACTACAATCATCGTAAACTACTTGCGACATATAATTGAAATTCAATTGAATCAATAATTAATTCAAATATATATCGTATTTTCGGTAAAAATATTGATTTGCTATTATGCTTCAATCTGACTTTCTTCTGATATAACTACGAGATTCGAGGTATATCCCTATAGTAGTATATTACATAATGTATAAATCCCTATAAATATCTTACATATATTTAAATATCTATGGTCACAGGAGCGAAATCTAATAAAAAATTATCATTCATTTGGCATAATTATAATGACAATAATATTTAAGCGTTTAATTAAACTTGTTGGTAACTAAAATAGAAATATAACTTATATATCCTAAATAGAGGGGAATTAATTGGAATTTAATTTAATATAATATTACTTTGAACGGCGAGTGTAACAGTGAGTGTTTGTAGGTATTATAGAAACATAAATTATTGTGAACAGAGCACAAATAGCCCATTTTTATTAACAAATAAAGATGCATGATAATTGTTATCTGCCGGTTTCTAGATTTTTCCCCTCATTAGCAGCGAACTCACTTACCACACCGCTACAAGACCTGTTAATCATTGTATCTTACTAATCATATGACGAAATATGATTATATAAAGTAATAAATAAAATTAATTAATTAATTAATTAAAAATAAACTAAATGTACTAGAACATAATTTTCTTTGTACTCTAAACACATTTTCGTGGAAGAGTACATTACACATATGAATTTCGTATTAATTGTATAACATACTAGACTGTGATATATAAATTAATAAAATGATAATACATTCAAGAATCACATATTAAGTAATCAAGAGATAAATATAATCTGTATGTATAACTTGTTGTTAATTAATTAACATTTATTTCTGATTATAATACGTCTTAATGATGTTATTTGACAAATAAGATTATATTTTAAATTTTACATATGTAATGTTTATATACTAATGTTTAACAAAACTACAATATCCAAAAAAGTGGATATCATGGCATTATAGTTTAAAGCATATTATTGCATAATTTATTAAAATTTTAATAATGTTAGCATTTATTAGAATTTGTATTGCATCATTTATTTTAGTTTATTGCATAAATTCTGGCAACATACATTGCATGTATACAAATATATTACAATATAATTCATAAGTGTAGGAACAGTTTTATTATTAATAGACCTTAAAATGAATTAATAAAATATTACTAAACAAATTTATATACAAATATATTAATTGATATATATTAAATTTTCTTTTACATAAAAGGGTTTGCAATAAATCGTTAAATACCATCCATTTATATTTACTCTTTATAACACTAAATTTCGTTACTTGAGCAAACAGGTAAATTATACACAATGAGTGAAAGGAAGAAAAAAAAATTAATTCAACATTATTTTGATCAAAATGTTTGATATGTTTTATAATTAATTAGTGGAAGAAGGGCGATAAACCAAATCCTTTGCTGGAGATTCCATCCTACGTGGGCTGCGCTGTATCTGCTCTTCTGTGCTTCATCTCCTGCATTATGCTCACATATATGCGGTAAGTGATTGGATCAAGCTCATCAAATAGGTTCATGCGTTATTTATAATTTACCTATCAATAATATACTGCTTTAATTAGGCGACGTTTTGTACTCAAAATATTATCTATTAACATGCGAAAATTAAACAAGCATATACGTATTAAATTGCAATCAGAATAAACATATGTATATATAGTCTTTAGGTTCCGATTATTATTTTGTTAGATTGTTATTTACATGGATAATTGAAGGATCTGGTGCAAAAAGGGTATATGTCACTTAATATTTTAAATTTGGACATTGAAAATAAACAAGACAAAAAACACTACACATAAAAAAAGTTTATAAGGATCTAAAAAAATATCTTAAGTAAAATAATAGTTATAATTTACCCATCACTTTAGACAAATTAGTTCACAAAATATTGAATTGCCAACATTTGAAAAAAGTGACATGTACAATTTTTGTTCCAAACCCTTCAATTTTACATTAACAATTTATAATGTACATTTACATATTCAATTTTCCGTTTTTGTTTACAAAATTTTATATTTTTAATATTAGACGTAGCTTATGGAACAGAAACAAACGAATCCATATATTTATTTTTTGGGCGCTAAATGTTCTAAAAATATTCTTCGATTTTATTCGGTGGCCTTATTTCATATATTAAAATCCATGTAACATCTTTGTTAAATAACGGTTAAACAACGAAAACACTACAATTCGGAACAATTATTGTACTCCATACAATAGCCACAATAAAGGGTAATATAATATATATTGGAAATTATACACAAAAAAGTTACGAACTGGCAAAGTGTGAAAAAAATACTTTTTTACGCACAACAGTCACACTTTCCATAATAAACAATTAACTACTCGATTATAGGAGAGATGTGTGTACTTATATTGTCATGGAAATAAAACGATAGCGCTATCAACAAAGAAGCGATCCCCATCTGTATAGTGTTCGAAATAGAAACGAAACGTAATTTTTATTATTTTATTAGGAACTAACGAAGTGTTTATCTTGGAAAACATTTTTTACTCAAAAGTACCAATTAAATCAACAGGAAATTCAACAAGGAACTTAACAAGAAAATGTGATTTTTTAACTTTCCAAGGAGTTCGTTCTTCAGATTTCAGAAAAAACATCATGGAAAATGAAGCTGATTATGATAAACTATTTATTCTTTTTGTTTTTATAATATTACAGTCCCTTAAAAACATTTAATTTTTTTTATAATAAACACGGTATGTAAAAGTGGAAGTACATTTTTGCTGTAAACATACGTTTAAAGTGTCACCGATATGTTTGTGATATTCAATAGACAAATTAGTAAGATGTTCTTTCAGTGATGTATGTGGCTATCAAAGTTAAAAAATAACTAGATACCAACAAATCGTTAGTCAGGTTTAAAATTTACAAAATATAATATAATAAAATAAATAGTATTATTATTAAAATAGATCATACTTAAATAATTTTCATTTAGCAATTTCCTAAAATTATAAAAATCGATTCACTGATCCGTATAAAAATACAAATAAACCCTATAGTCAACTTTCATTTTCAACTTACAGTTCTTAAATTATCCAAAATTAATAGAATTTTAAATTTAATTTAAAAGATTAAAATTAAAGATTAAATTATCCAACATCAATTAGATTAAGATTCATAATAAACTTTAACCGTTAATACGTACAATAGATAGAAACCAAATTCCCTACGCAGATTGCTCTAGTATGAAACTTTCGTGCAGATGTTAGATGTTTTGTTTTGTCTTATATAGAACCTCCTCAAACACTGCTTCAATACATCGAAACTTTTCACTTTCTATTGTCGGCGGCCAACTCGCCTTCATGTGTGGAATTGACAAATTTAATCATGAAGTAAGTCTATTAGCTTATATGAAGTTAACGAGAGTGCTTAATCTAGGGTGTATTTATTCACTATCTATTATCTACGTTAATTTTGATAATTTTGATAATTTTGATAATTTTGATAATTTTGATAATTTTGATAATTTTGATAATTTTGATAATTTTGATAATT
>JAUZND010002853.1:0-12603 GCA_034780555.1 Coelogynopora nodosa
GCAATCCAGTTCTGCATCAAGTGTCTGTGGTGTGCAGTCAAGATCATCACCTACTGTAGCGGCAAAGGTTTGTATTTTATTGATGGCATCATTGTTGGAAAGAAAACATGTTGGAATTAGATTCAGTCCATTAATAGCTATCTGTTGTGATTTACCAAACCGAGTTTCGAATTCCTGTAGCAGATGATCAAGAAAAGGAATGAAAATGGTTCGGCGGAAGTATGCATTTGATGTATCTGCTTCTACATTAGATCGGTTCCTTTGGCGGCCACAGATTCGTGGAATTTTTGGTTCCTCGGCTCCAACCAGTTGACCCATTCCGACAGCTTCATTGTACCATTTCTCACTGACGAGTTCATCCCTATCAGCACGACATTCAGAAAGAGCAGATTGAACTTGGGATACATTGTTCATGGCTTCACAGATATCCAAATTTCTCGACTGTAGGCTGATACTGATTGGCTTGATGTAGCTCAATGACCTATAGCACACGGTGAAGCTAAACAGAAAAGAGAATCGAGTGATAGCGTGTAACAGACCTCCTGCTGTGGTGAGCGTCTCTTGGTTCCAATTGCCATTGTTGTTGTTGACAATGTCCTGGAGAGTATCTACTACCGATTCATACAGTTGAGAAAATACTTCCAGTGCGTCATGCCTTGCTATCCACCGTGTCTTGCATAAGTCAACCAGTTTCTTTTTCTGTGATTCTGGTGTATTGGTTTCAATGAAACTTTGAAAATGGTGTGTTCGCTTGGGTGAAAATTTGAAAAAAATACACAATTCAACTAAAACACCCATCATATTTTGGATAGGTTGCAAGGAACAGGCCGCTACAATTGCAAGATTCAGAACATGTGAGTTGCAATGAACATACAGTGCATGCGGATATTCTTTCTGAATGACTGCTGCAGCTCCTTTGACTTTTCCAGCCATACTTCCTGCTCCATCGTAGCCCTGCCCACGCAACATCGAAATATCTAACCCATATGATCTCAGTTTGGACAAAATGGTGGCTGCAATAGCTTTTCCAGTAACGCTTTCACACATAATGAAGTCAACAAATTTTTCCTTGATGTCATTATTTTCATCTATGTAACGAATGACAAGAGAAAGCTGTTCAGTGGTTGAACTGTCAGTCATTTCATCGGCCATTATACTGAAATAACCAGCCGCTTTGACAGCATCTATTATCTTAGATCGAATAGCTTCACCACAGAGAGATATTAGTTCATTCTGAGTGGTTTTTGATCTGTAAGTGGCATTCTTAGGTGCTTTCTGAAAGTGATTCGATAGAACAGTGTCACCTGAATCAACTCGAAATGCCAATAATGAATTGAAATTTCCAGGATTTGTACTCTTTTCATCCACGTTGCTATCGTCACGATGTCCCCGTAAGGAAATATTTTGTCGTCCACATAATACAACAGTACTTAAAATTGAGCGTAACTTCTGCCTGTTTTCCAAAATTTGCTTTCTGATACCTTGGGATGCAGATTGTATGACAGAAAGTTGCCGATTTTCCATAATAGAAATGAAACTAGTCATGGATAACATGGCTTCCTTGTGTGAGTTGGAATTTGCATGATTTTTCATAATTTCAGTAGCGTCTTTAAATCTGGTCATAGGTTTGTTCACCAAGACAACAGTTCTATTTATATTTGAGAAGAGTGCACAATATATACAAAGTCCACCATCAGCTGATTTGGAATACCTTAACCATGTATTGCTATTTAACCATGATAACTGAAAATATCGATTTTTGTTACCTTCTTTATGAATTTTAAATTGTGACTGCATACAATGAGGACTACATAGTTTGATGTATTGGTAGCGATCATCATCAGATAAATTCCCTCTTACTAAGGCATCATTTAGATCAGTAAAGTTTGGTAAGTTAGGTGCTGCTGTAGTGACGACTGCAGGCGTAGTTGTGATTATTGTTGAGGGTGTAGTTGTGACGACTACAGACGTAGTTGTGACTATTGGTGGGAGTGTAGTTGTAACCACTTCGGGCGTAGTTGTGACCATCGTAGTTGTGACTATTGGTGGGAGTGTAGTTGTAACCACTTCGGGCGTAGTTGTGACCATCGTAGTTGTGACGACTGGAGTGAAGAACTCTCTAATATTTCGAGATGATGACGATTCTTCGGATAGAAGTCGTATTTGTTTGTTTCTACGAATGTCGGTCCCAGAGAGTTGTTTCCGTTTTAATGGCATTTCTGAAATAAAATACACACCATTTTTAGACAAATAAATACACATAAAATTTTTGACAAATTACTTTTTGTTATTAATTATTTTTATAGTTATTATTAATTTGTTCTTACCAAGTTTATTGTTCTTGCCAACCGTTTTCATTTAATCAATATAAAATCTATCGTTAATTGATTAATTTATAGACAAATATTTACGATTCATGTTATAGGTACTTGATTGTAATAGGTAGGTTATATAGACAAATATTTACTATCTAAAATCTGATTGACTGGCTGCATCGACAAATATACTTGCTTGTAGTATAGGTAGCTGGTATAGTTATGAACAGAGAGGTGGAATAATATATAAGACTAGAGCGGCAAGGACTCCAAGACTCCAAGGCTCCAAGACTCCAAGACTCCAGGACTCCAAGACAGCTAGATGTACATTTATGCTAACTTGCTGTCAGCCAATCAAGATGCAATATTTTCCCGAGAAAATCAATGCTAGTATCTGCTGTACACATATCTATAGTAATTTCCTATATGAACAAGTGTTAATAAATCGCTAATAACTTTTGTTTAGTAAGATATTTTTAAATAATATTTACACTAATATATAGATTTCTTTACGTACTTTCTAATCATATAAATTTTGTTCTTCACAAACATAAAGTTTTCTGACTAATTCACTCTAAAAATGAGCTATTTATAACTAGTTAGATAGGAAAATATATTTTCTTGACAGTGGCGCCATTATCTTTTCTCTATTATGAATATACAGTGTATGATACACAGACAAAATAATCAATATACTCGAATAAGTATATGTACCGTGTTGCCAACTTTATAGTCAACTATTTTATAGTCATTTATTAGGGGTGTAACTTTATTTATAATTAGTCATTTATTAGGGGTGTAACTTTACTGAAATGGCGCACCTGGCTTTACTGAAATGGCGCACTGGGCACTGGGCACTGTGCCTACCGGGCCCCCCCCTGGATCCGCCCCTGATATATATAATATATAATAATATATATATATATAAATATATATATATAATATATAATAATATATATAATAATCTAATAGCTTTTAGGCGTGACTTTTCTGGCCGTGTACGTTTGAACTTACTAAAGAGATGGTGCGTGACCACTATCGCTATTCAATGTACCAAATGTAAACGATTGTTTTAGTTATATATTCTAATTTTTATTTTTAGATTTAAAAGAAATGGAAGCAATTTACAACATTATTCGCGAGCGTCTCTATTTGTCTAATAACGATTTAATTAACTATTCTACCGAAAGAAAAAATTTATTGGAAGTTATTCAACGAACATCTTCTAAAGGAGAAAGTAATTCTATCCTTGTGATTGGGCGTAGAGGATGCGGTAAATCACAGGTAAATAAGTAAATGATATATATATATATATATACTAATAATCGACCTATTTTATCTCATTACGTAATAGAGTACTTTCTTTATTCAGTTGATCAACTCTGTACTAAAAGAGATCGATTCTCACAAAGAATTGAAAGAAAACATTTTGAGAGTACATTTAAATGGTAAGCATTGTTTGAATATTTTATTAAATTAATTTTGAATTCGGAGAACATTGTATATGTTTACTTTATTTAGTATAAATAAAAAATAACGTAATTAATAGATTAGATTCATTTAGCTATTTATGGTATGTTTTATAGTACTTAGACATAATTTTCAAGGTGGAATAGGAAACCTATAATATAAACCAAAAACATGTATTAATTAAAATATTATGTACAATATCTAGTACTTCTCCCTAAGCATGCGATGCATACAACAGCCTTATTCACTATTATTTCGTCTTATTTTTGTAGTATACTTCTGCGATTTATTTTTTAGGATCTCCATCAGACATTTTTTATAGATGGTTCCAAGCCAATATCGACACATTTTCAGTATAATATGTTGTATTTTTAATTTCTGTTTCAGAATTTGCCTAATGTTATTTTAAAATAGAATATGTAATTAAAAAATCCTTGTATTTAATATGTGTGGCGTAAATAAATGACATTACTTATATTGTTTTGTAAACAACTCTGATAACTGTATGTTCGTGATCATCAGCAGATATATTTCATTTTGGTATTATCTCTTCGATCGATTCCTTTGTCAGTAGACCTATTATGTAAACCTTTCATTTATATTATCCTTCTCTCATTGTATTGGTTCTTTTGCTTATCAGTGTTTGTTATTACTATATTTAAAAAAATCATTAATGTTTTGTGATTACATTTATTGTTTATAATTAATTATTTTCGTAAATTGTAAACCACTTCTGTTGTGTATTCTATTTTCTCACATAGGTCTACTTCAGACCGATGAACGCGCCTCCCTCAAAGAAATGACCCGTCAACTCAACCTTGAAACAGCCGCTGGTAATCGTGTCTTTTCTTCCACGGCTGAAAATCTTCGCTTTCTACTCCAGGTGTTACGCTCGGGGGATCGGTCTAACAAATCGATTCTCTTTGTTCTCGAGGAATTCGACCTCTTTGCTCGGCACAGGAATCAGAGTCTTCTATATAATCTGTTCGATGTGGCACAGTCTGATCATACACCGATCTGTGTTCTTGGTGTGACATGTAGATTGGTGAGAAGAATGTATTGCTTGTTGTTTTGCCTCCAGTTGATTTTTCTCCGGTTTCCTGGTTCCCTACAGCTCCAGCCCACCTACATTTCTGTGAATTGTTGTATAAGCCATTGATTGATACTATATAGTATTTATTTTACATTGGTTCATTACTTTTGTCATCTGAATATGACATTGGACAAATTTTATTTTTCAATAATGGAATTAAACGCTATGATCATCGATATAAATAATATAAATAATATAATATATAATAATAAATATAATAATAATATAATATATAATAATACAATTTAATAATAATATTTTGATATAATAGTATTTTACAACTAAACTTGAGTTAAAATTTTATATTTATCACAATATTTAATATGTTTATTAAAATAATTTTACAAACCCTATAAGTTTATATGTTTTATAGTATACAGTTATTATTCTACGAATAATCAACAATGGGGAACTTATTATCTTTCAATTATGATATTGTTTTTCAAAATACCAAGAAAATCAGTGTAATGATGAACTAAAACTTCTGATCAACTGCTCTTCAGATTGATCCACATGACACTGCTCTGATTAGTCCATTTTGCTCGTCATCTTATCGAGGTTGTTTATTCGAGCTATATGTTCGTTTGTCTCTGAGATGCTGACAAATTGTCGATCGATTGGTAGTGCTGTTTGTGGTCCGTTGAGCAGTCATGATGGTTAGTTTTCAAGCTGAACATTGTTCACAACATTTTGTTAATTCTTATGTATTCTGTTCGTTCGTCCATGAGATGGCTACTTTTCAAGCTGAAAATTGATTTTGAATTATAACATTAGAAATTTTGTTTACCCAATTTGAGTTGTGCTTTAGACTGATTAAAATAATTAGTGAAAGAAATAAAACATATTATTTTACAAACTAATAATTTTGAGGATATAATTTTTTTAACGTTTTAATGTATTTTTAATAAGTACCGCTTGTAATCCAGTCGTCAGTAGGGAGACTAGGGTCCTAATGAGTGATGAATAGCTCGAAACAGGTAGTGCTCTGTCTCTCCGCTGTTTGTATTGGTTCTGCGCTAAGTGCTTACTTATATTATCATAATTATTTGTTATGTTAAATTGTTATACAGTACGTTTTCAAGAAATGTTTAGGTATTTTTAATAACATGTTTATATTTAATATATGACGTTTGATTCAATCTATTTTTAAATATAACACATGAGAATAAAGAAAAAATCGAGTAATTTATAAATATGTGTCTCAATAGGAAATAAATAAGGAAAAATATAATATACTATATAGATATAAATAATATATATTTAAAAAATTGAAAAGTAAAAAATTTAAATTGGCAGATATTATTTATGTACCTATATTTTTGTATGTAAAATGGTTATGATTTTTAATAATTATTCAGTGGTTTATTTGTGTTTTTAGAAATGTTTTTTTTACTTAATTTTACTTTAAAATGTTACTTTAGAAACCTTGTACAGTTAACATTAATTTGGAATCCATAGGCGCATTAAAAAAAATCTACTATGTTGTTTTTAAAATACATGAAATACTTTTCAATAATGCATGTGAACCAAATGTACACATTAATCCATTTTATGAAATCAAAAACAGGACAGATATATTAAGCATCTCTTTGACGGAACCCCTAACTAAACTTATGCATCAGGACGTCGTCGAGATGTTGGAGAAGCGAGTGAAGTCGCGGTTCTCCCACCGACAGATCCACCTCTCGGGCGCTGCCACCTGCCTGACCGACTACCTCCAGGCGTTGTCTAGTCTGCTCCACGTGACCGGTTGTGGGGAGGCGGGCCGACTGTGGAACCGGCAGGTCACTGAGCTGTTGAAGGACTCGGTTGTGGAGGACTGTCTGCGCCAGAGTTTTGCCTTCAGTACCAGTCTGCGCTGGCTCAAGCTGCTCTTGGTGAGTCGACTGGGAGTCGCGGCAGTTGGGTATTATTAGAGCAATAATTGTGTGTTGGAGCTTTGATGTTTGCACTGTTGACCAGCCAGTGAAAACCTGTTTTTTGTTGTCGGTGTGGGTGACCACGTGTACTTCAATCGTAGACTTGAATAAGCTTGCATATGCATTTATGAATATATAATAATTAAATAATAGTAATTCCCCTACTGAATTTTTAATATAATTTTAAAGTGCTAAAATAATTTAAATGCAAGGTAAACTCAGTCTTTAATTATATAAAGCATATATTTAACACATTGTATTATTTGCTTCTTTGTTTTATGGTTTCATTCGGTATATTTAATGTAAAGTCTGTTTTTAAAAATAGTTTATACAACTAAAAAAATATATTAACAAATTAATTTTAACATTCTTCAAACATTTTTTAAATAATATGTGCTTAGTGTTTTTGAAAATATGAATTCATTCATATAAAACTAATTTTTTAAATATTTTATACAGTGCCTCCATATATTACAATTTATAATTAATTAATTCAGCGTATTCAGTCTTATATTTGGTTGATTCATTGCAGGAATATAACTAAGGAATATGTATTCTGCATGTATCAGTGAGTTCTATTTTTAGAGAGACTGAAAAACCGCACTGCCTGTTAATATTGATTTTAGTAATTTGCGTGTAAATTGAAGAAATTCCACCACCTCATGAAAAGTTAATAATTTGTATCATTTTCTATTTTGTATTGTAATATTTTAGAAATATTTTGGAAAACTTGCGAGATGTTCTTGAAGCTCTGCCCAAGCAAATGATTATGAAGAAGCAGATGAGAGAATGTCATGATTGCTAACGGATTTCCTAATGATATTCCAGGCAATGTACAACTGATATATGCTACATGTAGCATCTCTATATATCATCTGTATACAGGTCCAACAATTCCTCAACAAAAGCTTGGCTTGCGTAAGCACGATGAAATAAGCCTGGCTGTGTTGTTTATCCTATATTTACTTAACCTCTCCCTCACAATTATCGTGAATTGCGTAAGAAGAAAAAAACATGTTTAGAACATATAACGAATCTTAATGAAATTGAACTATTCCAGTTGTTCTTTGACGATAAACTTCTAAATTAAATCACTCAACAAACAATTCTAATTACACGTCAAAATAATGTTTGTGGTGTCAGTCGAAGAAATGCGTGCATTTTTTGTATATTTCTATTTGCTAAATATAATACACTTTATTCTGAGCGAGCTTATTGGTCTGTTGACCCTGATTTGATAGCTTTACATTTGAAGGAAAGCATATCTCGTGATCATTTTCTGAGTATTATATAATATCTTTATTTCAACGACAATAACAACCTTTCTTCACCAATAAGGGTTTTCAAAATTCGTCCATTATTAACAAGACTCAATAATAAATTTGGAATATTTGGTTAAAACATTGTCATAAATGAGTCTATGGTGGGTTTCTTTTGGGCACAATTTGTTAAAGCAATACATTAGAGGCAAACCAATCAGCTTTTATTTCTAATTGTAGACAATCTGATGTTTAGACGTTTATCAGGGTCGTCCAGATCATGCGTGTCGGGATGAACGCGTATCATACAAACTATTATGTGGAATGTAGACTTGACAACCCGTCGCATGCTCTATATTTAGATCGTTTTTTTAGTGGTATGTTTTTTGATAACTTTGGAAAACTGGGCTGAGAGTTTCAAGTGCATTAAACATATCCCATATCCAGCATTGTCCACTCAGTTCTCATCGACAATTCTATATCTATACCCATGGTTATGGATCATCTGATTACAGATGACTAATTACAGACAGATGGCTAATTACAATGACTATCAAGTAATGCTCTTAGTGGCATTACAATTCAATAGTTTATTTTGTGACTAATTTTGATGATGTTGTTACACGTATCCATATAGTAGCTTTAGTAGTACGAAGCGAAGCTTAGTAGTACGAGGCGAATAATTAATTTTCCAAGACCTTCGGCTTTGTTTATGCAACTATGGTATTGGATATATAGCTATATGGTAAATGGTTCTTCATCGGAATGTTCAAAGAGAACTCAGCCGTCAGGTCAAATAGATTTCAAAATAATTATTTGAAAAAATGAACGATTACTCGTCTATACAGCGTGACTGGAGATCCATTAGCACATCCGAGCTGTATTAGTCATTTATTGACCATTAACTTTCATTGTATAACGCACATATGCCAAAATATTTATTTATTATTATAATAACATGTATGTTATATGTTTTGTTACTTATATACCTAAATATAAATGTAATACCTTAATAATTTTATAGTTATAGGTTACCGATATTTTGTGTAAAATATATTACTACTAGTTTGCAAAGAAGAATATATAATTTTAGAAATGCTTTTTTTACCAAGTGACGGCTGCCCAAGTTACCGTACACGGCCGAATGAGATAAAATATCATAATTTTTTGTTTGTGTTTATTTTAATATAGTGAAAAAAGTTTAAGTTAGTTATTTCCATATGCCGGCGTTATTGGATTAATAATTTCAAATTTTCTACAATTTAATATAATGTTATCCGACATCAAATAATTATTATTTATATACTCACTGGTTTTGTTCTACTTGGTCCAGGTTCTTCCTGTAAGCATGCTTGGAGAAAACAAACGCTATATTGAATCGGTGGATCTCATTGATTCTCTCTGTCTTCTACGACAAGATGCCAAGTCAAACCTGCTTAAAGGTGAGAGCGCGGATTGGAGCGAAGCCAACCAGTACAGTTCAAATGATTGATATATGATAATCATCTTTTTCTTACGATTGTACAAACGCGAGTAAACTTATTAGAAAAAGCAATTACTCTATGTATTGTATATTTTATAGCTATCGTATACGCTAGATGAAAACAATCGAGATTTTATTATAATTAAAACTATTGCCCTGCGAATGTATGTATATGCCTAAAGAATTTTTTACAGTATTACTATTTCAATATATTAAAGAAATATATACATATTTTATGTTGAAATCGTACAACCGCATTATACCCATCGATATTTTAAGACTTTGAGGAGTTTAAACATTATATATATATTTGCAATTATTTGTTTCATCATAATAAAGTGGGTCACAAAAACAAATATATATGTTTAAAAATTTAAGAAATTAACTTTTTCGAAAAGATTTTTTAATATATTATAATAAATATTGATTGTTCAAATAGTAAAAATTGATGTTGGTTAAAAAATAAGGCAACTTTATAACTCTTTGTGTATCGGGTATAGACTTTCTCGTTACAAGTATATATAATATATTGTTCGTAAAATAAGCCTATGTCAGCATAATCTATTATATTAGAAATTTAATTACTATAATACTAAATATATTTTACATTGTCTAAAAGGCTAATTATTAATTTAAAAAATCTTTGAACATTTTAAAGCTTCAAGTGACATTATTTAGGCTAGTATTACTAATTTTCTCAATAGAATCTTATAAAACATTTACTTGAGTTTTAATTTAAAGTATTCAGTATAATTCAAATTTTAAGCTTTTTAAACATTAGTGAAAATTGTGAAAATAAAAATTTAATGATTAGTAATGTTGCAACTCCTCAAATTTATGTAACCATTTTCATATTTGGGGCTCTAAATCCGCTTCGACCTTGACATATATATAATTATTCAAATATGAAAAATATTATTTTACAATGAACTGAAACTTATTACGAATAGAAAGTAATCATAAATACATTAATTATATAATTTCCTTCTTCATTTGTTTTCCTTAGTGGTCGAAATTTATGCAAATAGTATAATAATGCAATCCACATTTTTTAGTAATCAGAAAAGGTATGTTTTCATCATAAATTTTATCGACTATGAAAATCATGCCATTGTTGTACTGAAGTAACATAGACGTAATTTCACCACAAAACAAAATTGACTTAGAATCTTTTATCAATTAAAGATAATACTATAGAGTAAAAATATTTTTCGGCATATTAAAAAAATATAGGCTGTTTAAAATTGTAATTTTCTTTTAGGCCTCTCTATCTTGGAACTGTCCCTGATGACAGCAATGGTAAAATTGGACGAAACATATGATGGAGAACCTGTCAACTTTGAGATGGTTTATAACGGTATTTATTTGTTGATTTTTTCGGTAGGCGTAAGCCTATCTATAATTATTATTTATATATATAATATAAACTAACGTAGTATTTAATTATCGACAACCGGTGTTGTTGGTTATTTTATAATATAACAATGGACATACAATTGTAGAATCAAATGTCGAATTAAAAATATAATACCATAATGTTGAAATGGGAGAATTTAAGATAATTTTTATATAATTATTTTCATATCTTTTTTAACCGTTTTAAATTTGATAAAGCCACTAAACTCCTAAAGTGTAATACCCTAAAATCCCTAAACTCCTAATGCGTATTGCCCTAAAATATCTAAATTCTAAATATCATAAAATATATCTCCTAATTATGATTCATTGAAGCCCACGTGATTAATCAGATAGAATGAAATATAGTATTATTATTTCAGAATTAACAAATACTGGTGAATCCATGATGTTGAAATTGTTAGATAAAATTGATAGTATGAGCGCATAGTACAAATAGTAATCGACATCAGACTAATGCACAATGCCAGTATGGCTGTTGCCGACTGATCAATGTCAGGATAGACTGAATTTGTGGAGAATACGATCTCGTCATCTCCTATTCAATAAACCACTCCTAACTATTCAATGATTTACCGCCACAATAAGCTTTTCAGTTTTATCAAAGTATATAAAAAAACCACGTGATTGCTAATAAGTGTCTTAAAGGATATTGTGCATGACAATTCAAATGCCTATCTATTTTTATATTTACATCAGACGACATCTACTGACCCAAAATGGAACAGGCTCGCAAACTTATAAACATGAAGATTCAACAAAATCATCAAAATGAATAAGTCACCATTTGCACAAATGATTCTCATAAGTAAGACTCAATCTGATGCTGTGCAAAAAGTATAATATACTTCAATTATAGACTTCAAAAGACCTTACCCGAAAGACAATCATCCGAAACTCAATAATCTCCATCATCACCATAATAAAAAACAATATTAAAGCGCACACAGAACCCATTACTTTCGATAAATGCTTTTCTAAAATACTGTCTGGCTAAAGGATACGTCTCACTGATACGTGTTTCTACTCATGGTATACCCTTGGATGGAAAGTGTCGAATATTCGATGATAGTACTAATAGTCATCCAATTGTTTAAACGCACCCATTTTGGATTTGATGGGCTTAATAGTATATATTTGATTTAAAATAAGTTAGAGTACTTTATGTACACCAACCAATTGGCTCAAATGTCTCAAATGAAAAGATCTTACAAGAGTTCAACATACCGACATATTATATGAGGATTATACCTGACGATAGTGATGCGCAGAAAAAAAAATCACTTCAGCCAGTGTTATATTCGAATGTGATGTAAAAAGTAATGTGTATAAATCAAGTATATTTAAGAAGCAGAACATTGCATTTGTGTGTAGGGTTATTGTGTCTCACACAAATACACAGGTCTTTATGTCTCAGCAATTTCATTTCATGCAAACTTTCTGATTGGTCATTCTGAATCACTACACTCAACAACAGCAACTTTGTGGCATGGACGTGGGGGTGCCTCCTACATGTCCTCATTGTGAGGAGGAGGAGCAGACTCTGGAGCATTGGCTCCAAGAGTGTCCTGCGCACCTTGGCCTGCTGGTGTTCGGGATGGGGAGGTCTCCCTTGGCCGTATTGGCGGAGGACCCCGTGGCGGTGGCC
>JAUZND010002854.1:0-33513 GCA_034780555.1 Coelogynopora nodosa
TTCATTTATTGTTACGTATGTAGCTACATACATTTACTAGTAATATGATAGATTTAAAAGATAATTGAAATAGATATTAAAAGGTAATTGAAATGATATCATGTGAAGCGCATTATAATCTCGGCTTGCAATAACTATCTAGTATAATTGATTTGAAAAATAATTGAAATAGTTACGTCATGATATCATGTGAAGCGCATTACAATCGTGCAACAATATAGTTATTGCACTTACTCTTTAATCTCGGCTTCACCTCGATTAAAGAGTGCGTGCAATAACTATCTATTGTTGACTCTTTAACATACCAAACAAGTAACTCTAGAATTGTGAATTGCTCAATATAGCCCAAATTTTAGGTCAAGAACTGTAGAGTTTGGGTTGCTCGAAAAGTGGGATTAAAAACTAGGATATAGGCTAGTGTTCGAAAACCATAGTTTTAGACTATTCGGTATTAATATGTTTACTTGACTTTTTAATCAACAGCATACATTATTATAGTTCATAAAGATTTATTGATTTATAAATGTGACAAAACCGTCTATATGATTGTATTTTCTAGGAAACGACAAAATTCATTAACCCGATTGCAGATTAAAGGCAATTATTAATTATAGTAACAACTACATTTAACTAAAGGTACTACTATGAGTCAGTCCACTGGTCGCTAATGACTCAACAATAATAATTAAATCACTTCACCTAAGTAAACACAATTATTTTTAGAAACGGTTAAACATCAAAAAAAATTTAATTATCATGATATTTTATATAATTAGTATGGTACTATTTAACTTTACATGTTCCATCATTTTATCTTTCCACGGAAAAATATAAATTAATATTGTCTTATAAATTAACTTAATAATTAATATTATACATTTATTTAATCATTATCATAATTTACAATAAATACATCAATTAAAACCTACATCTTTATTTGAAATTGAAAAAACAGAAATGTTTAACAAATGTTTTAAAAAAATTAACTTTGACATAATGGAATATATCAGTTGTACCCCCCCTATCATAGGCGTATAATAGGATTAGTAAAAGAGAATTATTCTAAAAAACTTCCAATCATATCCTGAAAATGTTGACGGAACAAGTTCACGTTTATTAACAGAACGATTTTTTTTTTCATGAATAACATAAACTACAAAACTACTATGAACAGTTTGTCAAATATATTGAAGGACTTCTTCAAATATAAAAGAGTACAAAGGCGATACATTTTATGGGCTTTAAAAAGTATTTTCGTTATATTTTGTTATTGTATAAAATCCACCCTGTGTTTAAAATATTACCTTTTTAAAATCAGTTTTTGAATATTTTGATTTTCTCAAATTAATTTAAACAAATTCGATATGAATTAAACTAATTTGATATATATGTAAAAATGATTAAAAGATAATAAACTTTGAAAAATATTTACCAATTAACATATATAATAGATTAAAAAAATATATTATAATCTAATTTTTTTTAATATTTAAATAATTTTCTTATAAAGTTAATATTCTAAATTATTGTTAATTAATTTACAATAATTTTTTAATTCTGTATCAAATATATTTTACAAAAATTAATTCTATTCAAATAATATAATAAATAGGATGATGTTAAATGTGTTGATTTAATCACGTGCGTAATAACGAAATGCCTAATAAAATATCACATTAATCAGTTAACATAAAATATATAATAACAATTAATTTGTTCACTTTAATTAATGTTTATAGATATTGTGTTACTATTTAAAATATAAAATTGTCAATAAAATTAAAAATACACAGATTTGAGGCGTAAATAATTAATACAATATTGTGTGTCATATACTGAATCATTATAAAATTGAGCAAAATATAATATTCTCTAAATTAAAACTGTTTTTTAGTTATTATAGTTCACTTATATGTGTTCATATAAGTGGAGAAAAAATATATACAGCATCGGCAACTCATGCCTATATTATGCTATATAAATTAATTTAATTATTTTATCCCCTAGGAAACGTACTTCTCGTCTATCAAGAAGAGGTGAAGCGCGTCTGGCTGCCAGATAAGATCTCCCACATTGAAACGATTCGTGCTCTCTTCGTTCGAGCCTTTCCCAGGCGTCTTTCCCTCGATTGGTTCAACGGACCGGGTCGAGCTATTTACGTTCTTGACCGCAAAAACAGCATCTTCTACGAGTTAGAGAATTTGAGGTAGGTACGAAAAGAAAGAAAGAGAGCGAAAATGTTTATTTTAAATTGTGGGTTTTTACATAATTTTACATAATTTTGTGGTATAAATATCTCAATCGATACCATCAATGTTCAGTTATTTTAAAAAAATCATTCAACTAAAAATGTTTTATTTTAAGCATTAGAATAAATTAAATCCATTTAATTAATTAAATATTATTCCAAACTTATTAAACATATAGAATAATTTTTTTAATGTTATAATTACTTTTATTTTTTCAATGATATAAAAAATGCATAATTATAACCCGAACTATTCGTCATAATCACTTTAAAAAAATGTTAATGTAATGAACAATTTTCCTTGTGGTTATTTTGCCACTGCGAAACATTTCGGTGGGATTTGTAAGCTGTTTTTAATGTATAGTAACCATGTATTATATGTATACGGATCTTCTAGTAATTATGTATCTCCTAGCAATACAGATTGATTTGTTTTTGAATATGAGTAATATATAATATTGAAATAGTCTAGTGGGAATTTCGTTGCTTCATAGAAAAAATATCTTATCAAATGTTGAGTATTTTATGTCACAATATTTAATCACTGAAGCTATAATTTATGCTAATTGAAATATTATTAACATTTCTAGAATAATATTTAAATCGCAAACTACAATAATTTACATTTTAAAACACAAATTTACTATTACGTTACAATAATTATGAAACTGCATTCGGTTCGTTCTACATTTGCATATATCAGTGCTGTCGATATATCCATAAACGTTTTTCCTATAGTGATGCTTTACCATAAAACCAGTGTCAACTTTTATTGACAGAATCGAAATAATGCGATAGTTAATACTTATCGAATATATTTCTTTCGCTTTTTATATTTTGTAATAATATCAGGATGATTAAAACCACATTTCCCATTTCAGGAAATATTATTCATTCTAATAGAGTACAAGTATCATTATATATGTACGTATATATTATACAATACAGTGTACTTGTGTGTTGCATGTCTAACATTTTTATTGGTGAAAATAACTATCAATCAATCATTGTACTTATTTACGTATGTTTCGATTTGTGATGCAGTACATCTGTAACACGTGTTCATTTATAGTTGCCATATTACGCTATTAACCAAATATGTTGTTCATACAATTCATCTGTATTTAATTTAACGCCACATTTTTTTGGCAAATAAAATAGTTTACTTATTCTCATTAAAGGATTTTTATTTAAACAATCACCCATTTTAGTCAGAGATTCTTAGTATCGTATCATCTGAGGTTTAATTCAAGTATAAATAAATTACCAGAATTGTGAATTTTAAAACATTGAATTATATATGGTCGCTAAATTAAACCAGCATACCATTTGTGAAAGTATTATGTCATTTGTTTAATTAAATTGACATTCGTAAATCGTGTCACAAAATTGTTTTTTTCAATGTAAATATAATTTCCAACATTATTTATAATTGATTATATTCAGAGTATACATTATATACAGATTACATATAAATTTAATTTAAATACAATAAAATAGCACATTATGCGTTATATCTAGATAATATAGAATATATAACTTATTATAGACAACTTTTATTTAAGATCATTATCATTAAAAGTAGATTGACAGTACAGCTAATTTACACTTCAATCGTTTTTTGTTAAGTTTGCTTAATTATTACAGTAAAATGAATGTTTTGTACTTTTCATTATGTCAAATATTTCGTTTCGTTATAAATTGATTTTGAATTTATTGGTAATATAGGTTCTATGTGATAATACCCCATTGTATAACACATTAAGATGTATAAAATATAATATATGTATTTACTTGAGTTTTTGGTAGGGCTTAGTCAAATGTCCTTTGATGTAATATATACCAAAGCGTTTAAATATCCATTCAAATGGCACTGAAATAGATTATTTAATACTTTAAATAAATGTTTTTCGTAGATAATATTGCATAACCAGGTATTTGTAAGCGTTATTTTTTCATCGTAAAGAATGCTATTTTTATAGTACTACATTACAAAAAACAATGTCACTAAACCTAAATTAATTACAAACACTTTATTAATGGTTTGCTTTAAAATAAACCATCATCTATATTTAGGTCTTTTTAATTTAGTATATAAGTGATTCATAGATAACAGAAAACAGAAAACATATAACATTATTTTTTATTAGTTTATAATTTTATTCACTTATAAAATTTCACTTTCAATGTTAATAATTCTTATAAACAAACACAATTAAATTGAAAAATAAAATATTATTCTAAAGTTTTATTGCTCTTGCGTAGTAAAAAGTGTTTCCGTTAATTTTTTTCAATTCTGTAATTTTAATTATGTTATACATTTAACGTTTGTTAAATTTTAGGGTATTTTGTCGCAAAATCCAATAGAATCAACTTTAGTAAATTCAAATGAGTGTCAATCAAATTTTATAAAATTATATAAAAAGTTATTAAAAAGTGATTATGATATATATATATATTCATTTTTGTATAGCTTTTAGCTCTCTAGTAAGTTAAAATGGCCTGGGAAAGGGGGACGGAATGTTAATATTAATATTATTATAAAATATGTAATAATCATTATATTATTTATATTAGTTATTATTAATTAAAAATAATTACTAAATAGTAAATTCGAAAAAGTGTATTAGTCATAATTCATTTTAGTTGTTTGAAAATTGTTTTGTACGTTATTTTACAGATAATTTAGTTTTTTTTACTAATAATTTTTTTGTATTTTTCTAAATCACAAATAATTTTGTGAAAATAAAAATGCTAAATATTAGTTTAGCTTGAAAGACCATGCACAGGCTTCTAAGTATAAAAATGTATATTTCAAATAATTATTGGTCCAAGTTTTCTCAATATTTGAGAATATCACATGAATATAGGTATGTTGGCTATATCTTTCAAAATAAAACTGAAAAATAAATAATATCGAACTATTTCAATTTGACAACAACAAAGCATTACTAATATAAATACATTTTGTTTTAAAATAAGTTTAATTATAATTATTTATTATTTACTATAATAAAAACAGTAATAAATAGTATAAACTCGCTAAATTGATATATATATATGAGCGATATAATAATGTATGAAAGATATACTGTGTCGGATACTATATACGAAGAGTTAAGTGTACTAAAATGCAAAACCTGGTTTTATTGATAATACAATTAATATCTCAACTGTGTAACAAAAGAAATATTAATCAATAATTATTTCTTTTGGAAATCAACTATGCCAATTGTTGAGTGCTTAGAGTTAATAACATATATCAATATTATGTAGTGAACTGATATCTAATTGTTATATTTACTATATAAACTGTAATGACTCTATAATTGATTGCATTAATAACCTATTTAGTCTCGTTGAAGAAAATTTCATTCAACAATGAATGCAATATTATTATTCTAAAAGAAGAAAATGAAATTTGTTACAAGAAAGTGCTTTAAATTTTAAAATACGTACAGCAAACTATATATACAATAATGTAAATATTTAAGTTTAAGTTTGAAATATCAGTCGCTGTCATAAGTAATAAATTAATTAGCAAATTATTAACTTTATTAAGTATGTTATTTAGATCGATCAAAATTATACTTTTAATGGTTTAATATGAGTAAAATAGATATACAATAAACAAATCACTTAATTAATTTGGTTTTCAAATCAAGACCACTTTGTTTAGTTTGATTGATTTATATTGACAGAATGCGATATGATAAAAAAATAACGTGTCTCGTGGAATCTCATTTTGCCTCTAATTCAACTTGCATTATTTAGCAAACTTCCCGTGGACAAACAACCATATTGTTCGTGCGTCCCGCAAGGTACCATTGTGTCTCACAGTAACCATAATTACCGCCTTCCCGCTAGATCTGCGTCAATCAATTATTATTGCCTCTTTTACCAGACTTTCCAAAATTCCTAAATTCATTCTCTGTCTTGAATTTGACACAATATTTAAATAAGCAATATAAATTTTATATAATTATATAACCAATGAACAATTTAAAAATATATATTTAATTAAAAATATTCCTGTTTTTACATTTCATTATCAATGTTAAATGTGTTTAAATATATAAATATAATAATATGTATATCGTAGATTTTACCAAATATATATAAAATAGTAGTATAGTAGAAGTTTATAATATTATATAATATTATATTTCTATATTCATAAATTTGACCAACATTAGATATATGTTTAATATTATGTCATTTAAAAGTGTATATAAAAATAGATCATTTTTAGTTAAGTGTAAAATAAATGGTGGATATGCTGAAGCAATAATATATAAAAATATAATTTTATAATATAAAAGTAAATTTCGACCTTGTGATATCAACACAACAGACCAGATAACATAATTTATATCTTTACGATTATTGCGTTGTTCCAAAAATGTATCACATATTGGCTGTATCATAAAAAAGGCAGTTTATCCAAAAATTGTGTATTTGATTTTATATACAATAGATGTACTTATTACAAATTAAAATTTATAAATAAAAATTTTTGTATGAAAATCATTTTATATATTTATATAGGCCTACCTATAAACGTGTAAATAATTATATAATTAATTATGTCTATATATAATCAATTGTAACATGTTTGGATAAACGGACGTTTTTTATGATACAGCCTATATATAGTATAAAACATAGATATATAATTGTTTATCTATATTAATGAACATATTATTATTAGTATTATTATAATACAACTATTATATCTCTATGGTATAAAACCTTTGCATAATTGGGAACTTATTAATCGTTTTAATATTTGATTGTAGCTTTATGGTTATTTTGTTGCGAAATTCATGTTCAAATTTGTTTTCTGTATATAACATATAGATAAAATAATTGTATTATTTGACTAATTTAACTAAATAATTTGACTAATTCTTATAAATGGTACGTCAACTAAAAGCAATTTCTGTGAACGATATACTTTTCAACCACTAATGCATTTTATTTTTAAATCGATATCTTTCTCGCGTACTTTAATATATAACTCTCTCTCTATATATATATATTGCTATTTCTCTTTCTTTCTCTCTGTCTGTATCTGTATTTTTGTCTCTCTCTTTCTCACTCTCTTTTTTTATCTTTCACTATAAATCACCACATACACTTTAATCTTTTACATGCTATTCTGCTTTTGCATTAATTTGTGAACACTCAATCGGCTGAAATTGTGAAAAAGTAGATTGATTGACCTTTTTGGCGAACATAGGATCTGAGCATTTTCAACCATCTCATAAGGATCAATACCAAATTGATTAGTTTAAAATATCGAGTTAGGACTATTTTCTTGTTAAAGAAACCTTAGTTAATACAATTCATGCGTGAACAGGTTTTTATTAGCAGTTGTTATTATCTCTGAATTCAGCAGAAACGTTGTATTATTTCGATAATCTTTATGCTTAATTATTATAACACTTATAAAGGATGAAGCGTGTCTGTAATTACCTTGAATTATGGAAAGCGTCAACAAAATAATAGTTTCAAAACGCTATTTCTATAAAAACATCCTATACACGAAGTTTATTTAATTTTTTTAACAGCCTCTTTCATTCTTATTAAAAATGGAACAATTAAATATACTGAGATTTTTACTAAACAAAACTGTTTACGAATTAGAGTTGGTTAGTATTATATCTTAAGTAAAGTTTATAAATTAAGTCAATGCTTTTTGTTTGTCAAAGTGCGTGTTGAGAACAAATTAATGAATATCAGTAAGTTACTTTTGTAGAATTCTACCAAATGGCCGACTCCCCCTCTCGCCGACATCCTTGAGGAAAGACAAACAAAAAAAACAGCTGAGCTCACCAATCAACCGGAAAGAATTGCACGAGAGCCAGAACAAATATTTCAATAAGTCAAACCAGGAAATAGCTTTAACTGGAACTGTTCTCTGTCTTTCTTCTCCATCTCATAGCGGTGACTGTGTTAATATACGATCACGAAATAGTTCCCCGATAATTATAGTTCTGCAAAGAGAAGGCTTTTCTTGGTTTATGTCAAGTCGATGCCAAAGCGGTCCACCAAAAGCAGCAGTACACAATTCAAATGGTCGCTACCGCACTGCGCGATAGATGTACTACTTCAATTTGTTTGGGGAGTGTGTGTATGTGTGTGTGATTATAAGTTTTGATTTCCTTTAGAAATCAACTCAACCTGCCAAATCTCAGAAAGAATTGGCTCCCATTTTAATTCATTCCATTTTTGTTATATCTGGCTGTCTGTTGTCTCTTTTCCCTTTCTGACTCTTTTCTGTCTAACTCTGTATTGTTCTCTTTTTTCGTTTCATATTTCATTCTATTTGTCTCTATATGGTTAATTTATTTCGCAAAAAATATGTTAACCTCGCGGACATATTTTTATCGCAGTATGGGTAACTTCAATATATGATCTGACCTTAATAGGTCTGTGCTACACAACATTGTCAGGCATTCATTTTAATTTAATAATTTATCATTCTTGAGTTTATAAATCTATGTTTAATTTTGAAATTTTTATAGATAACCACAAATGTTTGGTGTGGAAAACACACGTTTTGCATGTTACATGTTATTTTTTGTTTTAACAACTGAACAACTGAGCAACTGAATTATTATTTATATATATATATATATCAAACTAAACCAATCAAAATAGATTAAAAATTCGTAATATATTTACTAAATTATTTCTTTACTCCTTTATTCCATTATTAAATATTATTAATAAATTATTTCCAGATACTTTCACCTTAGTATTAATCATAATGTTTATATTTAACATATACTATTTTATCATTTTGAAATTTTGTTAATAAATATTAAGTTTCGTTATCCTATATATTTTTAATAATAATAAATGACAAAATAATTCCTAATCGCATAAATAATTTTGTTAAACAGAAAATTATGTTCTTAACTTTTCAAAATTTAAATAAATTATATAAAAACTTAATTTTTATATATCTCGGTCTACCATATAAATATATTGATAAATCAATTTCCTATATTTATAACGATTATATAATTTATTGATAAAACCCATTCCATCAAAACCTTCTCTGCAGGGATGCTTGCGACAATTGCGTTCTGAAGGCGCACGACAGCTTCGCCGAAGATCCCCATCGACCCGGCGGCGTCGGGTGCAACAGTGGACCAGCGGCAGCCGCGGGCATCTTCGATCGCAGCCTCAGCTCCAGCGCCGGTCCCGCGGCGGCAGCCCAGCTCGCGCTCAGGGCGGTGCATCTCGACTTGTTGCAGCGCGAGGAGCGCCAGCTCTGCTTCTCTGACTCGGAGGTTGACTCCTATCGGGCCTTCGGTGGCAAGATGAACAACCGGGGTGTTACACCTGGGGGGAAGACGGGCGGCAAACAACAGGTTGGAATACATGGTTGAGTTGGTGTGTGAAAAGAGCGTTTTGTATATTTTCTGTTAGACAGATTTTTTTATTTGTGGCTTCATTTATTGTGTATTATTTACGTTATTCGTCTTTGAACTATTAGGTTAATTTACAGTTTTAATTTAGATATTTTTTGACGATAAATATAATCTATTAATACATGTTTCAATGAATATTAATGGATAGTTTTGTGTCAAACGAATATTGTTTTCTTTTTATGTTATCTCAAAAGACGCTCTCTATATATATAATGTAAAATAGTGATCAAATTGAAGAAAGTAAAAAGGAATTGTAGTTTAACAAGCAAAATTTGTAGAAAAAAAAAATTTGATCACTATTTAACATATTCGTTATTTAAAACTGAGTGGTGAATAACTATTAAGGCTATTATAAATAAATATATATATATATGTATATATGATATTTTCTATTGATTAATTTAATTAATTAAATGTGTATATACATAATAAATATTATTATATTCATTATTCATTTAAGCAACATGATACATCGATTATGATATACTAATAAATACTGTCTCAAACATATTTTTTTCTGTTCGGTGAATAAATATGCAAAAATCAAACGAGAGGAAATCTGTTTCAATTTTTAAAAAGAATGTTTAGATGATAGAATAGAGAATCAATACATTCTCTTTATCAAATTTCTTTAAACGTTTCTAATATATAGATGAATATACATTGATAGTGTCTTCATATTGATTGATTTCTTCGACTATTTATACAATATACGTAGATAAATGTTATTGTAAAAGTTTTTGATATTTTTGTGCATAACATTTTAGAAATCAAAAAAATCAATTAATAATTAAATTTAAAAAGTTAATGTACGATCTGTATATTTACAATTGTCTAAACCACAGATTCATATTTTAAATAGCTTTAGGCCTATATGCATGTATTTCCCATCATCAGGACAACCTAACACTGAGGTAGTCACCCGTTTTGACAGGTGATCCTGATCGATTAAAGCATTGACTAAACCTTTTGACAATAATTAATTGGAATTAAGATTTCTTTATCAACCTTTCCAAGCAAGATAATCCTTACCATACTGAGGCAAATATGAACAATAGTTTTTTTTTATAGCAAGCACATAACAGTAGGCATAAATTATAAATTCACTTTTTATATTTTAACTATAACTGCGAAATATGTTACTGTGTCTCATTTAATTATTACTTCTGTTTAAAATGTATAATAATATTATTTAAAAAATTAACTTGCCAAATTTTTAAAAGACAAAGACTATTATGTTAAATTGAAATATTTCAGAAAATTTTATATTTTAAATGACAACTATGCATATTATGTCCTTACGATATGAATTAGACATGAAGTCATTGAATAAATGTAAAACATACCAAAACATATACGTGCCAAATATGCAATCTATGCACATAATCCTGAAAATCCATGAACGTAAACGAGAACATTCTGATTTAATTTATACATATATATGTATGTGTCTGTGTGTAAAGCTGATTGCTAAAGAGTAGTGCGCATATTCCACATTTGGGGATTCTTCGCATAGTAAGCAATGGAGTTGTTATGGTATATACTGACATGTTTTTTCCGTTTAGTAATAATTCTTTCTGCAACTATGACGCATATCACTGACAGTTTGGTACTTTTCCTAAAGAAGTGACATTCTCTGCCAAGTAATGTCAACAAAATTGATATGTAGATTGCATACACATTGTTTCATATAGTTATCATTAAGATATTTTTTATTATAAACAAGTACTATATATGATCAACTTTATTGAGTTTACCTTAAATTAAACTAATATAAAATACGAGTTTATTACAATCAAGTAAAACATTAGCTAACTTATAAACTGAAGAAGGTATTGAGATGGCAAAATAACTGTATTTTGTGCAGATATTGTGCTTAAATAATATAATAATCTAAATAATGTGCCTACATATAAATTCGGCCACAAACTCATAACTACTATCCTTAAATATTATTATTGCTTATATGAACCAATGATCTCCAATTATTAACGGATAAGAACATTCTAAATTTATTTTGTGTAGAACCCACAGAATACAAACATATTATATGACACTAGTAACTTATTTTTCACAAAATGCAGCTCAAGCACTTTTTTTTAAATATAAAAATAAAACGAAACAATCGTATAAGAATCAATCAACAAGACCATTTACACATTCAAATACATTTTGTTATATATTCCAAATATTTTAAATGATGCATTACAAGTATTACAATAATATTTTTTGTAAAGAAAATAACTTAATTGGAATTACACTGTACCTTTTACGACTGAAATAAATCCTTCAAGATTTTATATAAATCAGACATGCATTATATGTGCATTAAATGTGCATTAAAAGCATTCAAATGAATGGAATTTTCTGTAATATATATCCATAATTAACTATAGATATTAATTAGACATAACTGACGGTAGAAGAAAACAATTCAAACTTTCTTAAAATTTGATTATATATAATTATTGATTAGGTTGTGATATTCTTACCAAGTATATAGGAGGGTGTGGTGAGAAAATGTCTACGAAACTGCACTTTTCCTTTCTGATTATTTCTATGTAAATTCGTGCAGTAATGCAATGCACTTAATCTCTTCTTCTTTTCTCTTTCAATTTCCATCTTGTTGTCAATTTGTCACATTTGCCGTGCTACATGGTTAACATATCTCATTTTGTCTTGTGGAGGATAATTGAGTTTCTACGGGGACAAATAAAGCTGTTATTTTTCTTATTGACCAGTTGGCCAGACCTTTTACAACAGTTGCCTTAACAACAAGGAATGAAAGTCACACTCTCTAGGTCACAGAAAGCAAGCACTGTAATTTGACAAAAATCCACTTCAATCCACCTTAAATCCAGACGATTATATTCCATCTTATGTTACGAATGCGAACCGAAAATCATATAAATAGCATGATTAACTCCTCCTAGTTATGATATTTGAAAAAATGAAGAGAACTGCTTGTTAATTTTAAGAAGCTACCGCCACACGTAGTTAAAGCACCTTGGCTTGACCAGAAACTGATTTAACTGACCTTTCCCAATTGACAAACGTATGACGTCTCATTTTGATTTTTTCCTGCCAAAAATGTCAGTTAACTGTTTTATGATGTAGGGCTTTCATTTTTAAATATGTGTAGAAACACAAAAAGTTTTTCAAGTGTGTATTAAAATATAGTTTTCAGTGACTACTATTTAAAAATATCTCATCAATACTATGACCTATGCAACATATGAAATGCCTGAGATTTTATAGTTCTCTTTATATTTTAAAATTATAATATGGGAATGAAATGCTACATCTTTTTTTTATCTCATTTTACTATCATTTTAAACAATATAATTATTCAACTGAAATATTATTAATATTAATCAAAGACTAAGTAACATATGTGCATCCTCTATAACCACTCATTAAAAAGTGTAACATTATACTGTTTGTTTTTATCTCATCAAGACTTTATTTAAAATTTCAATAAAATTATACATTATTTGTTCTGTTAGAAAACCATATTTTCAATTAATTGTGAATTAAAATTTCATTACTTATACTGAGGTGTTTTAGAAGTGCAGTACAAATATCACAAAAGGGTTTGACTAAAGTATTTAATTCCTCACATAAATAACTATCGAAATAAGGCAAAGTAATGACTCGCCATTCACTTTGTTATATTATATTATATTCAAAGTTACGTTTTAATATTTAAAACTATTTAAATTTTATTAGAAAAACAATTCTTAAAAGGACAGATTCTGTGGCGGACTTCAAAAAAATGTCATCTGTGATTTCGATATTTTTAGCGAAGGTTTTGATTTAAGTCAAATAATACTAAATTGAAAGAAACTAGTTAGTGTAGGTGCGTCCCATATTTGTTGTGTTGAATTCAAAAACATTCCATCCTAAAAAACAAATAATCAATCTAAACAGGAATCTAACGAGTGAAATAACGTTTTCATAAAACCTAACCTCACACCAGAACAAGAAAAAAAGTAATCAAAAGCGAAAAAATTACTGCATCTTGACTGAAATGTAAACATGAGTACGCTAGATATTTGTCGAACAAATTATCAAAACTGACATCATTATTAGACAGAGAACATTATGATGTAATTTGTGTCACTGGAGTTTCGTTTTTCAACACTCATTTCTGACTCGATCTATTCACTCGCCCGTAAGTATCACTAAACTACAATGTAAGTGTTGCTTTGTTCATCAAAAGGTACATACCATTTTTTTTGTTTCGAACATCCCCTTAAATTTCTCAAAATTAGAGTTGTACAAACATAGAAATAGTTACTCTTACAATAAATATTTCATATATAAATAATATAATTATCATCGATTAATTTAACAAAAAATTCTTCACGTATATCATAACTATAAATTCACGGAATATCATCGTTGTGGACTTTAACTTCCCTGGCCTCATCTATACTTGACTATTCCTATTACAGATCTAACCAATTTCAACACTTATACTTTCAGCATCCAGTATCAAATGAAACATGAAGCGAATCCATTTTATAACTTGTTTTAACTTATATATACTGAAAAACTTATCCCGTATCAAATTTTTTAAACTGTTTTCTATAAGTTGTAGCAATAGTCATATTGAATTTTTATTATTATTACTAAACCTACAATCACATATATCACAAATTTTACAAAGTAAATTATTCATCAAATATACAAGTTTTATCCTCTATTGACTGGTTGTCTATAATTATTTATATCAGCAGCAACGCCGACAGTCTTATCAAAAAATCTCAATAGGTGCATTGCTATATATTATGTTCTAATGACACTGTTATATAAACAACCTAAATATCCTAAATATAGTCAACGCCTATATAGCCCGACGTAAAAGGTAACAGGGTGTGCCAAAAAGACGTATACACTTTTCTATCTATTTTTATTTAACACTTATGTACATAAGATTTATACAATATTTTATATATTTAAACATGTACATAAGATTCTACCTTATATGCTCAAAGTGATGTCCATTGGCTGCAATCAGATCTCTACAACGTGCTATTATCTGCGGATATTGGCATTTGGAACAACTCTCTATATACAATATACTCTATGCTCTGTATATTTCAAAGACAGCCACTTAGCTATTTTTAATACATGTTATATTATACAATGTATTTATTAAAATATTATTTGTGGTAGCAGTCCTAATCAGAATGCTTACATCGGAAACATAATCAACCTGATTCAGATTAATTTATTTGTCTAATAATTACTAAAATCGTAATTTTGCCGTAAACTTCTAAAATGGTTTCTATTTTCGATCCCTCCTCAGCAGACCCCACGTATGCAGCCGGCAAGTCAGGGCGGATCACCGCAGCACACTCCCTCCTGCTGGGGCACACGTACCCCGGTCAATTCCCGCCTCGACCACCACCCAGACACCGGTGGTCTCCAAGGGCACCCAGCCGCCAGAGGCCTCCTAACCGGAGGAGGAGTGCCGCCACCGCCTACAACCCTGGCCGCCTCCCACTTCCACCACCATCAACAGCAGCACCAGAATCAACAGCAGCATGCGGCCACACTGCCCCATCCGCACCAGCACCAGCACCAGCAGGTGCACCAACAAAACCATCCCGTCGCCATGCACGCCATGATGTCACAAGCGGAGCATGAGCTCGTCTGCACCTGCCCGCCGGAGCTGCATCAAGGTGAGTAGAGAGCGGTGGCCTGCGTTAGTAGACCTTAGTAGACCTTAGTAGACCTTAGTAGACCTTAGTAGACCTTAGCAGACCTTAGTAAACCTTAGTAGACCTTAGTAGACCTTAGTAAAGCTTAGTAGACCTTAGTAGACCTTAGTAGACCTTAGTAGACCTTAGTAGACCTTAGTTAGTAGACCTTAGTAGACCTTAGCAGACCTTAGTAGACCTTAGTAGACCTTAGTAGACCTTAGTAGACCTTAGTAGACCTTAGTAGACCATAGTAGACTTTAGCAGACCTTAGTAAAGCTTAGTAGACCTTAGTAGACCTTAGTAGACCTTAGTAGACCTTAGTAGACCTTTGTAGACCTTAGCAGACCTTAGTAGACCTTAGTAGACCTTAGTAGGCGCTCACTACAGATTCAGAGTAAATCTTACTAACTTGGTCCCTTGATTATGTTCATAATGTTTTCTTTTTTTGTAACCTTTGTGATCAGTATGTAGGATTTTTTTCAAAAGCATGCACGTCTATAGACATAAGCCCAGAATATAGTCCAATATTTTAAAAATAGGCGCCGTTGTTCTTTTAGTCAAGTTTATGATATAGTAAATGTCAGTTTAGTAGGCGCGTTATCTTCTCTGGTCCCACATGAAATATTGAGCTTGATGCTGTATTTTTTTAGGCGCCGCCTGCTTCTCTAGGTGTATTTTTTAATGCAACAAATGCTGTTTTTCAGGTTTAGTGTCCTTCTTTTTTTGTCATTCGTTGTTCCGGAGTCATATTTTAATGATAAAAAGCTAGTGCTTCCATAATTGAGTAGACGCCAAAAAGGCAACTACTTCAAGAGTCAAATTCTGTGCTTTTCAACTGTATACTTTGTAGCATTGTGAAGCATAAATTCCTATATACGCATGACATATATTACAATGTTATATTGTAAGGTAGTTTTTTATAATGAAGGTTAATAAGTTATATAAATAATGAGTTTTCAATGTGGTTTACAACTATATTATTCAATCACATTCAAATACGTTTTTAAACTATTCTAAATTGGTATTAAAATGTCACTATTAGATATAAAAGATTATGCAGACAAGTACATATGAAAACTATACAGTTTTTTAAACAAAATAAATTTATATATGCAATTTATACTTGCATTTTAAAAGTTTTATATACATGTAATTGTATATCTATATTTGTTAAATTAATTGGATAAGTATTAGTTAATTATTTATTAATTTTAACCATCAATTTTTAATTAGAATAACATATATACATATCGCAAATATATTCGAGAAATAGAGACTCTATAGATACTTCTTACTAAAACAATTAAAAAACTCTATTAAGCTTTCAATTCTAATATATTGCTATATTAACCATTTTTAAATTACGTTGGTTAATAATATCAGGCCTTATAGTTATTATTTCGATCTATGTATAATATACCAATGTGGATAAATGGGTAAGTCGGTGATTCTATTAATTAACTAAATTGAATAAAAGATAAATGTAACTATATTAAATGTCTCTTATCTTTAATTCAATTCATCACTGGCTTATATACCCATTTATATTTATTTATTTAATATGCTTATTTAAAATGTTCTTGAGTTTTTTTTATTCTACCTATAATGTTTACCAACAAATCATTTCTATATTTAAAATCAATTGTTATAATTTTTTAACAAAATGCAAATTAGGGTAAATTTTCAATATAAATGATATTA
Organism: Coelogynopora nodosa; assembly: GCA_034780555.1. Classification (NCBI taxonomy): domain Eukaryota; kingdom Metazoa; phylum Platyhelminthes; order Proseriata; family Coelogynoporidae; genus Coelogynopora; species Coelogynopora nodosa. The sequence goes on from JAUZND010002854.1 coordinate 17,106, forward strand.
TTGCTTTTAAACATTACATACAATAATCATAATTCTTCAGCTGATTGTTCTAAAATCAGATAACAGTTTCATAATTATATTAGCAAGTGGTTTCTGTGACAATTAACAACATATCTATATTTTTATATACTACAAATATAGATACACGTATACACATGCAATGAATACCTCATCTGTTTATTCAAATAACAAGAACTGCTCGCTACTTCTCATATAATAATACATTATTAATTCTCCTTTAGTGAAATAACTATATAATGAATGAGACCACTACAGAAATCAATTCTAACTATTCTTCCATGCTTGATGGAAGAAGAGGATACAATATATAATACATATATTTATACATACATATATATTGTATAATATAATATATGGACGTCAGCCTGAAGTACGGCGACTAGAATCACAGAATACTATAGACAGTCATGGAATTTAGATGAAATAAATTGCCCGGAATTAAATTGTCCCACATATAGAGCATCTGCTAAGACCTCGCGTGTCTATGTCAACTCCAGCACAGGCTATTTCTGTTTGACTTAGCTGCACTATTGATTTAACTGTCGTTCCTAAACTATGTCCGACAAGATATATCGGAGAATTATACACAAGTCTTTTACAACGCATTTAAACCAAAGGCATTTAAACCATAAAAGCCACTTAAGCTAAAAGAGTCAGTATGTTGTAGCCTACTAACTCTAATAGACTTGAAAATTTTTAAAGTAGGTATGTTTAGTTTTTTGTTCCTTTGATTTATCAATCAGACTTGACTTATTTTGGCATATACCGATTAAATATAATATCGGTGGAAGGAGATACGCAAATTAAAGCATATAATATTTCGTTTACCTTATAGTTCAAATAAGTTTTGAATCATTATAATCAGTAAACTGATAAATCGTTATAATGACTGTATAGCTAAATTATAGATTAACTTTATACCAGTATATATATTATAATAGAAATATACGTTTATCTTAAATAATGATTGTATACTTTCTATATATTCATGTTTTTTTGTCAAAACCACTATGCTTGCAAAAAGCCCATTTAAGTGCATTTAGCATAATATCACAGTAGCCTACAAATAAAAAAGAAGCTATTTTTAAAATATTTTTCCAGATTATAGATAAATACCCTCATTATCAGGATTCATATGGCTCAATAGTTTGAAGTTATATTTGTTCAGCCTCTAATATTATACCATCGTCGATTTGGCCGCCCATTAAACCATTACAAATTCCCGGTGATTATTTTTTTAGATCTGAAAGATTATAATGATAATGATACATATGTTTTTTATTTCTCCTATTGTAGATTTCCTATATAAACACATAAAACTTTTTACCTTAAATAATTATATACATTATTAACAATGAATTGACGTTACACGTTGACTCGATGTGACTACACTGATAACATAACTAATTATAACTTCCTAGAAAAAGTTTGGAAACAGGCATAAACAATAGTACCTACAATTATAATAGCCTATAAAAATATAAATATTCTTCATAAAGTGCATTAGGAAATAGATGAAAACTATTTAGCAAATTGATTAAAAAGGGTGCACCGTAAATCCGCATAAATTCAATGTGTTTATTCGAATAAATTATTATTTTCTTTCCAAATCCACAATTTTTAATTGCGAAATTCGTCTCCTTGATTAATATAAAAATATCGAAATAAGGAGGATAGACCAAATAAAATCAATATTCCAATTACTGCTTCTGGCTAACCTCAATGATTATAATATATAAAAATTAATAGGCTAATTGCATTTTTATAAATGTTGTTGTTAATAAGTAAATACATAAAACCTTTTGGATACATTTAATATCTAGCTTCATAAATGTTTAATCAAAAGACTTATTTTTATCAATAAATAAATTTACACTAAAGAAAATATCAAAATAGTGATAATGTCAGCCAAAATTAATTTTAAAATAAAAACACAATGAGAATCATATAGCAAAAATTATTTTAAAACTTTTTGAGGGGTAAAATCATATACGCAACCAATATGTAAATAATCTATAACAAGCAATATACAAGAAAACTCAACACAAATATATTTTTATAATAGGAATGTTGTTTATATCTATTATTACTTGTACTGACATTGCTTGCAATGATGCGTCAAGTCTACATCATGAAAAGCAGATAAAAAGAGTGCAAAATGTTTAAACTGAATATTTAGAAAATGTGCAATATTTTGACTTAAAACACTTTTGTAAAAGAAAATTCGATAAATTTTATTCACCAGACATAAGATACGTTGTAATATTACACTATAATATATTATAACTGTAATATTATATTTTATGTAACATATTTTGTATGGCGATATTAAACTACATAAAAAGATGATAATCCCGTTTTTAACTAAATACCAAATATTATACTTTTATAACAATTATAGGTCGTAAAACTTAAAGTATCTTAATTAATTCATTTATTTTCTATTGTAAATAAAAAATATATAATTTTGCCATAAACCTAAAACATTTTGTTTATTCCCATCGCCATCTTTGCCATTATTTCATTTACATTCCGCGTGTAATACACCATCATTATAATTATGACAATAATGTTGTTTTACTGAAAAATGGAAATATAAAAGAGATATATATATATTGAAATATAATCGAATATATCTTAAAATGAAATAAATTTGAAGATAGACAACTAATTGTCTGTCTTTAAATTTATTTCAATTTCTTTCTCAAAAAATAAACGTGTGCGTGTTAGACAATATATAGCATTAATAACACTCAAAGCCTCCCCTTTCCCCCCTTCTCGCCTTGCTAAAAACAAAAGGAAACGACCATAGCAAAAGTTGAAAGTGGAAAATATGTACATACTGTTCTCATGCGGACAATCATAATATACAAATTGTCATCTCCTCTAGAGTCATGTCTCGCTACGTTCATATCGCTTTTCAACTTGCCATTTCTAATTCAAAACTCGGCTATCCTATTTATTTTTCACCCTGTATCATATCCTATTGACATGGAAGCCTTGCTTCTCATATAGCAAGCCATAGAGCCTCAACCTCGCAGGTATTTTTCCACATATATGGGATAAACTACTTTTTCTACCGTATCTACAAATGCAATGGTTTATTTCATTAAAATATTTCGATTTCGTCTTTAGGTTATCATTTTAAAGTATGTGTAAATTAGTTACTTATTTTAATTCGTCTCTAGTTCTATGACGATATGATTTAATGTACATGCTTAAATTTTGAAATAATTTTATTAAAAGATTGTATGATGAAATTTTAATCCATTAAAACATTTAAAAACATAATTTACTATGCTACATGTTACTTTTTATTATAAATAACTAAGTCTTTAAAACAAATTTATTGAAATATTTTAATTATTTAATTATATTTTGTTTCATTATACTCACTTTGTTATTATAATCCTAAATAGTTTTGTTTTGCTTTGATAGAAACATGCCTAATATGCGTTTTTTTCATAACCATGGTCTATAAATACTGACAGCTTGAATCTAATAAATTATAAAACTTATTAATCTTTTCTGATTTTGTTATTTTTAATATTTTACAAATATTTGTACATATTGTATAATTTTGCTTCGGCTAGATTACAAATGGGATATTAATAAATGCCATCTATGAAATTTTAACATCTCCAGTATGAAATTTTTTAAGTTAATATTTATTTATTAGTTTATTTATTTACCTCAAATTTACCTAATTCTGTATAAAAATTATTTGAAAATAATATATAAAATTATAATCTTTGTCAATTTTCAAAAATTATTTTAGAAATAATTTGTTATGTTAGGTGTTTTGCATCTTTTGTAAGTACTTTCACAAAGAAAATTTTACTTTACTCTATTTTTTTAATATAAAATAATTAATTTAACTATTTAAAAAAGCTAAACAAAAATATCAGAAGAAGAATTCGATAATTATAAAATATATATATATATTTAACAACGAATTGATTACAAAAAAATTAAATATGATTTGGAAAACTGCAATTTTATTAGTAGAATGGTATGTCTAAGAAACTGATTCGATGAAGATTTTAATTCTGTAAAACACAAGAGGACATATTCTTCCAAATTAATAGAGACAACGAATGTGTAAATTTATTGCAAGACTGAAAATAATTTATTTAACCCTGAAATAGAATAAATTCAATCTAAGATTTAAGAATTAAGAATTGAAAACCAAAAGGTGAATATGAATATTTAAACCACTATTAACTAAAATCGATGCATGATTATATCTTAGAATTTGAAATTTACTTATTGATAAAAGTTCGGCGAATTTTCACTGGTTCTGCGGATTTGCACATGTTCTGCGGAAATGCATGCCTACTGTTTTCTTTTATATCTCTGCGTAAAATAACATTTTCGCTACAAAATAACTTTTTATGGTAGAAACACACCTAACAAACATCACCATTATATTGATTTTATAAACATGAAAGTGTTCCACTTTTTTGGTGCTAACATTCAAAAGAAAAACAAACAAAAAAACTTGCCTATTTTATGTAACTTTTATGTCAATTTTTACTTGGTTTAAGTCGGATAAGCCCCGAGTTTAAATATTTCTGAAATATAATAATCGACGGCGAAATACTAAATGTTTAACTGAGATCAAAATTGTATTGTATAATATTAAAGTATCGTGTAAAATACGTAAATAATTGTATCAATATACAATTACATTTTTATCTTATAATATTTTGATTTGTTATAAAGTAGACATTTAAATGTATTTCAAATATAAAAATTATGATATTCGGCAATAATAATATAACATATATGCCTTGAAGATATTCTGTTATTAATTTTATTAAGCCAATTATTTTAGTTACCGGTACTTTATTTTATTTATGTATTTTAGTTACCGGTGTAAGAAAAGTGAGTTCGAATCCCTGCAGTGTTATGATCTCACAGCTCAGCAACAGCTTCTAACTGCGCTTGCTGGGCGAAATACTGTTTTTAAATGTCTTTTTATCATTATATTTTATTGGCTAGGTCCTAAATTATTTTAAGATACTGCATTTTTATAGTGCGTTTACTGTTTTGAAGGATAACATTTATGGAGTAAATTTAATTGTATGGCACTAAATGATGGTATACTAACCAATTTTTAATTACTATATTTAAAAACATATCACAATTAAATTAAAACTAACATAAATTGTCACTAAAACATTGACAAAATCAAGCGAAACAATACTATATAAATTCTATTATAACTTAAAAGTAAACTTAAAGTGTTTTGTTTCAGATAATTGTTTGTGGATTTATTCATAATATAATAAAATCCATTAAAATTAAATTTTATTGTCTTGCTTATATTAATTTGTTAGTTGATAGATAAAAACAAAATATTATTGTATTATGTTTAAAAAATTTCTAACGCAGCATTACTAGCAATATTTTAGTAAACGTTTAAATAAGTGTATTGCCATTGTAACGAATCTATTTGTTACAATGTAATAATGATAAATTATTTCGATAAAAGTGCACCATACATGAAATACCCATAATATTTCAAACATTCTTAATATAGTGTTACATTTTATAAACATAATACTTACTAATTTCTTCTCTTTTATAATTAATCATTTTAAATGATTAAAATATTCTTTTAATAATCAGTAATAGATTTAACACAAGTTATCCTAATGTAAACATTATTAGTGACACACCTACCGCCAATTCCTATATTCCTTCAATGTTCCCAAATCGTCCCCCAATATTCTTCTTATATCTTCACTATATTACTCCCTCACCGGAACATCAGCCCTATTGGAGCAACAGATGGGTCTTCACACATTCCAACTCCACGATACCAGTGGATTTCAACTGGCCGGCTCGCTTCCCAACTTCCCAGTTCCCCTTCCTAGCACCACCTGTGCGGTACAGAGCCAATTATCTGCCCCGGCAGGACAGATTGTGCCCGCCAACTCTGGGGGCTTAAGCTATTCCAAAATCCCCGATGAACCCACGGAAGCACAGTAGGTTTCATTGGCATTCTGATTGAAAGTAGAAAATATTACATTATAAATATAAGTAATTTTAATTCACTAAATGTACATTATTTCTATTGTATTATAGTTTTGGACAATAAAAGTATGCTTCGTAATATATTTTTTTTAATCGAATGTAAATCGGTTGAAAAATAATTATTTGGAATATTACAGTTTTTCTACATCAGAGAAGGAATCGTTAATATTGAAAAATATTCAAATAAAAAAATCTTTATTTATTTTGTAGTATATATTCGCTTGTTAATTTTTTGTTTTTTTATAAGAATAAAAAAATTGAGTATTCGTCTTAATCCAATTTTTGCAAAAGTTTTACTTACTTTTATAAATATCAAAATGTCCATTTTAAAACATAGATGGAGCTTTATTTTGTTCATAAATCTTATTATTTTAATTCAGAACAATTAAATTGATAAATTAATCCAATGAAAAGTATTTTAGCACAAAAATCGAACATTTTTATGGATTCCATATGGTAAATATAATATTTAAAATAAACATTATTTAAAATGTATACATTATTGAAGCAGCTATCTATTGTATTATTACCCATACAGAGTTTTGACTGATTTTTTAAAAAATAAATTGACACCTTTTTAACATGATCTGGAATTCATTTCTGTTATTATTCCTTCCCTTTGCAGAGCCCGAATAGCGGAAATGGAATCCCAGCTGGCCCATCTAACAGCCTGGGTGCAGACCCTCCAAGAGCGGGGTGGAGGCCGAGATGTGGTGGGAGCACCCCCGACTGGTCCCCTGGTACTCAGCTGTCCACCCGCCAACACCAATCATACTCCCAGTAATTCCAGCCTTGATAGTGCTTACTCGGCCAGGAGCAGTAAGAGTTCTCGAATCAATATATCAATCAATATATCACCATTTTGTGAATAGCTAAAAAATCTTGTTATCAGGTTATATATTAACGGCATCACCTTCTTTTCTGTCACTAAAAAGTATCCCAAATTGAAATGAAACGTTTAATCCAGCTAAGACATGTACCGTTTATAACAGTGCCTTACTACTATATTGCGATTTTGTTAAAATTGTACTTACACTGGTTCAAATTTAGGTTACTCTCATGAGTAATTCGCAGTATTTTCTATAATATATATATTTACTGTTTTGTACATGCCAGTTATATAATTTTATGGCGAAGCATTATCGACTATCATTGTAGCATCGAATAGTTATGTTGATTATTATTATTAAATACATAACAAGTTATCAGTGAATCAGGATAAGCAAATCGTATTTGTAATTTACGTTTAATACAGTTTTTTTAGTAGGATATATTTTTGGAGAGTAGGGGGTGATAAAAGATCTGTTTATTATAGTAATTCAGTAAACAGGTAATATCTACTAAATAAAAATATCAATATGGTTAAAATTTATAACAGAAATTAAATATTATTCAACAATTTTTGATTAAATAATTATTAACGATTGTTGAAATTTTTAATTAAATAATTATTTACGATTGTTCGAAATTTAAAATTAAATAATTAATAAAGATTGTTTGAAATTTAAAATTAAAGCGAATTAATTATAATAATTTTAATTTGTCACGAAAGCTTGTTGTAGTTATATAATTAGCTTTAAAATAAGCTATTTCAAAAGTACGCAAATAATAATTATTTAAAAGGAATACGTAACTCATTTATAAACTGCACGTTTTTTCATGAAATTTTACTTCCTCAATATAAATTAACTATATGCTTAATATATTTATATATATATCAAACATTTTTCACATAACCAGAAATTAAAGGGGAAATTCAAAATTTTTACACCAACAACGTCGTTTGCATGATTTTAATTTTATTCGAGAGGTTATATAACATAAAATTTCTCTTTTATCGAACAGTATGCAAATAGAAATCCCAAGGAACATGTTGTAACCCAATTATTTAAATTAATCAAGCTGAATAAAGGTGCAAATTATCGCCTTAGGAGGTTAGACTCATTATCTCCCATAGATGTCACTAAAGTGATAACGAAAGGAATAGATAAAGCGTGAGAAAGATATAAAGAACTTGCCTATTAAGTTTAATTCAAACTGTCTTTTTGCTCCCCAATTTTTCAACAACAAAAAATCTTTTTCCGTCTATTTACATACACACACGCACACACCTTCAGTGCGTTCGCTAAATTCAACCAATGCATTTTAACCAATTCGATCCAATATTGATACTCAATCTTTCATTACATATCCTCTAGCTCGACATCGCGCTGCTACCCATACTCGTTATCTCCCTCTTTGGGTTGCCTCCCTCCTCTCTTTTACTCCTCTTTTTTCCTCTTCTCCATCTCTCTTGAATTAGTACACGATATCTATAAGAGGTATAAAAGTACCCACCTTTCTCTGCTCCATGGTAGACTATATACTATTCCCTCCAGTATACACCGACGACAGGCATTAGGGACTGGAAGAGCAGTTTTTTTTTTCTTCTTCGTCTTTTTACAGTTGAACCTCGCAGTGCTCTCTATAAGCTACCAACTTTCCTGCATCCCAAGGGAGGGTGATAGAACGCTTTTCCTCTGGCGAGCTCTCCAACCCAAAATAACCCAACAAATATTTTGCGTCGACATTTTTTACTTATGTTTGGTTAAATTGATTTAATTCGAGGCTTTTAATTTTGAAATATAGTATCTGACAAATTAGCAAAATTTCTACATAAATTTAATTGAAGTATTTGCTATAATTTTTCTCTAATACCACTTTTTTTATATAATTTGTTCGCCTAAATTATATAATTCTTATTTTAAAAGCCTATGTTAATCTGGTTAGCATTATTTTTCTTTTATTCCATAAGTTTCATAATTTTCAGTTTTTATCATGTTTTCTTAGATTTTAATTTCATTCATATCTAGTGCAACGTTTATTCTAATAACATTATTATATATAATTTCAACATTTACTTCGTATTATTATTTAATAAAAATGAATGAGTACATGACAGTACATATCTATATTTTACTTGTTGATTATGTCAGTCTAGGTTTTATACATGGATAATTAAACATAAATAAAGAGAGCGTGATTTTTTAAACCTTTAAAAAGCAGATTTTATATATTAGTATTAATCAACCTAGAGGCCAATTATTATTTTATTGTTTAACTTTGAATTTGTGTATTATTTAATTATGTTGTTTTATTTGTGTTATATAAAATATACACATAAAATAGTCCACATACTCGTTTAAATATTGCGTAAAGCTTTATTTCTCTAATTTAACGAAATATAAAATACATACGTTTGATAATATTATTAAATTTATTCATTTCTTGTTTTCAATATTTTTTGGTTACATACATATTCGATTAAGGAAGATCCGCAACCAATGAATATAGATAACCTAAGTATAATATCAAGCACAACATGACTTCAGTGTATTATCATTTACTATGTAAGAAGATATATCAGTAACCATAATGGGGCTATATATGCATTCTACGTTATACACCTACTAAACTTCCATTTATCCCTTGTAACCCTTAGCAACCAGTTCAGAGGCCTCGAGCCACTCAACTCACACCCTTCCAACCCGGATATCGCCAACAATAGCTAACTCGCTGGGACACACCCGGGCCCAGTTGCAAGATCTTCGGGGAGAACTCCTCACCCTGCGCAGAATACAGGAGTCCAATTGTGCCGCTGTACGGGAACAGATGGACACAATGGTGCGCTCCTTCAAGGTAAAATTATGTGAACCTTCAGAAATTCTGTTTTAGACATTGCATATTGAAATGCTTATAAGCGTATAAGTCACGTTAAAATGAACAGCGTAGAAAATCACCTTGTTTAAAATTTATTTATTTATTTACGAACGTACCGCATATATTCACTACATGTACTATAAAAAGAACTGATTGTAAGTGTTTCAAAATGTATATTCCGTAGCGCCGTTTATGAAAGTGCTGGATTGAAATTCATAATTAGGAACAAGTTATATATAAACTATTGTTTATCTACAACTTTTACAATATAAATTTAACAGAATAGCTATATATATATATAAATATATATACGAATGTAATGTTGAATTTGAAGAACACTTAAATTGTGCATACAAGTTGTATTTCAAACATTACACATAAAACAAATTTATTATACTCTTTGTAAATATTTAAAATTTTAAAATTAAATTCTCTTAACAATGAACATAAAACCCCCTTCTAAAAATCACAATAAGTTGATTAATTAACCATTTTAATCAATAGATGTATTTTAAAGTTCTACCTTAAAGTGGTTTTCCGTTTTATTATAATCTAAAACGTATCACATTTCTTAATTATTATATAATAAATCCTAAAAGTCACCAAGCTACAAAATCTTGAATGTCACCATTTTAATACCTTTGAATAATAAATATATTTTGAACCCACCACATATTACATTAGTCATTATCCGCTTCAGTTGGCACATATATCACTTGTTCATTTCAGCACTTGGTGACGAGGGTTCCGGGGGGTAACGAGGCTCCGGTCCGCGCCGAACGCTCGCGGGTGGATTCTGCCTTGCTGGGATATCAGAGCGAGTGTCAGGCGGTGGACCGGCGGCTGGGGGACCTAGAGGCGGCCATCGAGGACATGCGCGTTGATGTGCTCAGCCGGAAGTGCCGCGTGAACATCACTGAGGTGGAGGCCCTGAGTCAACACCTTGGGGTGGTCAATCGGTCCCTGACGCAGCTCAAAAGTGAGTTTAGACCTCTATATGGCTTCATTGTTAGTAAATAATGCAGATGACGTAAGCATATCGGATGTTTTATTAATTATCTAGTCATATTTAGAAGCATTGTTAAAGACCAACAAATTAGCTTGTTTACTTAAATCAAACGGGGACTCTCTAACTCTCAGTATAGTTTTTATTAATATATACGCCGCGAAATTTTTATAATTAAACTACCTATTCACAGTACGGAATAATTTATTAAATGTTATTATCGACTTAGTAATTTATTAATTATATAAATAACCACATTCATTAACGGTTACACTACCAAGATATAAAGTTGTTGTAGGACTGCCAAGGAAGGGTAAAATGAATTCCATGTTTATGTTACCAATTAAAAAGTATAGGCCACAAATTTTCACACACTTGGTTATATTAAAAATATGATTTAAAAATATCTTGGAGATATCAAAAAATAAAATTTAAAAACAAATTGATCACAGTATACCGTCATGATTTGTCTCAAAACACTAAATGGTATTGTTTTTTAATAAATATTATATCTTAATGATTTCCAATGAAGTAGTTTAACGATAGTTAGTGTCATCTAAACCGTAGCGTATGTCATGTTTAACATTTTAAAAACTATATTAATTGTAAAAAAGTGATTTTTGCCTATTTTTTAAAATATATATATATTTTTTGTAAAATATTGAGGTTAATATTTAATAAAGCCTTTTATATAATATTGCGGATTTTCATAAAATATTAAAATGTTTATATATGGAATCAAAATACAATTTTATGAGGTAATTTTTTTCATGAATTTCTGAAAATCTTTATAATGAGTATGTATCCCATATTTTAAAATGTCACCTCATTAAGACTTTTTGCGCTAGAGCTTGTGAAAGTTATAACATGGGTAGCCTATATATGTGTTACACCCCTCTTGGCAGTTCTGATGTTAATAAACATTTTCTCAGTATTTCTGGCTTCAAAAATTCATTATTTTAATACAAAGGGTTTGAATAAATATGTCATGTTATTAAAATTTCATTGCACGTATTATAAAACTTACTCATTATACGATCGAACAGTCTCATGTAAATGTATGGCTATATTTATACTGTTTGTTAGACTTTGTTTAGACCGTATAGTTTTTATAAATGTTTTTCATATTTATTTTTAAATGGTATTAAAATAACGTTGTAAGATTTAACTAGCGATTTCTAATTTCTTAAATTAATATATTTGCAAAATAACAACAATTTGGTAAAGATAAATTATTATATGAATTTGATTGGAGAAAAAATATTCCATAATTATATTTAGCAGCATTACAGTATGTATATGTTATGTTTTGTTAATAGAAAAAAATATTATTTCAGAATCATATCCATTTTCGACATATCACCTCAACAATTTGATTAATTAAAGTTAATTAAATTTCTGTTTTATTTAATTTTAGCTCAATTTCCACGAATCCAACATCAAATGAAACCAATGCTTCAAGCTGAAATGGAGATTGTAATGCGAGACGAAAAGCAAGTTTAACTTTCTCATTTCATTATTATCTTGCAAACCATAATATTTTTCGTTGCTTCAGGTACACCTAAATATATCCGTCACTTTCAAAATTCTCGAATTCAATTTTATCCTAGCTTTAAAATATTATTGTATAATTGCTATTATATATTTTCGCATCGTATATACCATAATCTGCATATTATAAATCGAACTAAGACATAACTGTTTAGGAATAATAATTGTTAAATTATAATTTAAAACTATGGATTCATTTTAAAAGCTATTAGTTATAATTTATCTTTGTGGCAACATTTTTTGTATCAATTTATAAAATACCTATAAACATCTTAGTATTGAACTGAATTTCGATAAGATATTTAATATTACTAATGTTGGAACTGTTATTAAATTATTTAAAATTCTTCTCAGTTATTATTATTACAATTATTTAATCATTAGGACATTACAATAGGTTGTTCTAAGTTCTCTTTAAACTATGATTTGGGTACTTTTCATTTAACACTAAGTTATAGTGTTAAAATAACGTATTAAATTATTAAACTGTTAAATGGCACAGGTATATAACATTGTTATTCCAAATATAAAAAACGCGAAACTTTATAATATAGTACGTATTTGAATTTACAAAATGTATTATTTGACGCAATCTTTTTATTTAACTTTTATACCAACTTGTTATTTGTTTATAACTCTATTTTATATTAACTTTATCAATTTAGTACACAATTATCAACATATTATCTGATATAAGTCAATATATTAATCATTGTAAACCATTCATTAGAAACTCTCAGTTTTTGTTTATTTATTATATGTATATTTTATAAATATTCCATGTAACATTTGTAAAAAAAATTAAATAACATTTGTAAATAAAAATTTTAACATTCAATTAATGGAAGTACTCCTACTCATATTCGTAAACAATTTCCAATCGTTATATATTTACGCTAAAAGCAACTTAGTTCTAGATGTTCTATTCTTAATTATCGATTTTATGTATTAACATATATTTTCACACAACATTATTTATCATGTAAACTTCAATTTATTCTCAGTATATTTTGTGTTTCTTTGAAAATTTGGTTTCCACGTAATATAGATTATAACCGGAGTTGGAATAAAATTTTAATTATTCTGTAAAAAGCAGTATATCATGAAGGGGAACATCAATCAACCCTTCAAACTGAAGAGAAGAACCGAATGGCGGCTTTTATTATTCTGTTTTCTTGATGATGTCGCTCATAGATAGAAATTTAAAAAAGAAACGAATTTAATGGGTGAATACAAATTATATCATTCTCTTCGTGCCTAGCATATCCTATATCTTTGTCGTAAATCAACCAGAAATATTTAGAATACTATTGGTATCCCTCTGGAAGTAAAACATCGCTTTTAATGCGTAGACAGTATTGATTATTTTTGATGATAGCTAATGAAAGTTTGTTGATAATGATGTTGTTCTCTTTACAAGAAATGAGAATTATCGAATAAACTTTACTTTTAACAAAAAAATAAGTTATCATTTTATGACTTTTTATACTTTTGTTGAAGTCTCTAGAATAATTCGAAAAGTGAAATATTTCTAAATATTGTGTTTGTATATATTGTCCTTTTGAAACATAATCAAAACATTTTATTTTTATTTTTTAGAAATAAGCAATGTTAAATAAATCTATTGACATTTAACAATCAAATTTAAAAAATAAAATAAAAAAATTTAAAAGCTTACATACAACCTTTTATATTTCGAATATGGTTAATGTTTGCTATCGTAATAAAACTTGTCAACAATTCCATATTGTTACAAAGTAAATAGTTCATTACAAAGATGAAATATGTCGATATTATTTATTCATTATCATTTAAAATTAAAAACATTAGTATTTTTGAATCTTACATCTGAATAGAATACGTGCGAGTTACAATAAAAACTAAATTAAGATGTTGAATTCTAAATAGTTGTAGTCAGAGTGATATACATTACGTAGGAATTACAGAAATATAAACATGAAATATTCTGCCATTATATATATTTTTATCTATTAAAAAATGCATAGGAGTTGAATTATAAATTTTTGCAATCAGCGGAATATATCACGTAATTCAGACTTATATTAGCTATCAAATTTCTACTGATAAATCAATTTCTAAATTTTGTATCTGTTTTGGCAGATTCTTGAAGACCGAACTGGGTCGCCTCGAAGGTTCCATGAAACGATGCAAGAAACTCACAGGGACTCTGTTCACCCTAAAAAGGTGAGATATAGGGCCATACTATCTATACCCATGCTCCTCCGCTTCTCCAATTACTGCTACTAGCCCTATACTACTATTACCTACTACTGCTGACAGAAATAGCTTATATTATATATATAGAGTGAGAGAGTTAGAGTTAGAGAGCTAATAATGATCACACAGTATACATACGTATATACCACCTAGCTTCTTGAGTTGTGTTGTGGCGACTGTTTGTTCTGTTTGTATGATGGTGCTGCTCTACTGCCTCTGACGTTGCTGCTAGCTGCTTCGCTTTGTGTCTCTTCTTGTCGTATGTGTTGCTACATGTCGTGTCTGCAGGTTGGGAACGGTGCAGCAACACAGCCCGCCCGACTCGGGACCCCGGCTGTGCACCCTTCGAGACCCCGATGTGGCGGACAAGAAGCTGGTGCTGCAGAGCATCGAAGCTGTGGTGCCCGACCACGCGGCTCGACTCAAGCGCATTGAGGTGAGTGTAGAGAAACGGAATATAATAAGACTGTGCTGGTAATGCGGTTATGTGAGCTTGACACGCAAAAATAGCTTTTTTATATTGTGCTCAACCTGATTCAATAATAGTTAATCAATAGTCTGCTTTCTGTTTGTATTTAGAATATATATTTAGAATTGTTAACATTAAATTTATAATTAATACTGTAGGCTACTATATTTTCACACGAGTAAATATTAACACTTTAAATACTTATACTTTTATTGCAGCCATAGTCATTTTATTCATACTAATAAATTTGCAGATATTAAAATAAGACATTTCATTTTTTCAGAAAACATACACATAGGCCTATTTAGACTTTATTTATATACATTTGTTATATTTGTCAAGTAAATCTCGTGATATTTCATAAATTTCATAAATAAAATTGGGTAAGAAAATTAATATTTAAATTACTATTGATTGAATTTTTAGTAATAAAATAAATAATAGCTGCCAAACAGAAAAATAGCTTTCCTAAAAAAATTCCATTTGTTAAATTATTCAATAAACCGCTTTATATTTAATTTAAAATTTTACTATCTATATTCTAATATAATTTTTAATATTTTATATATAATTCATTAATTCAATAATGTATTTCTTTGTTATGTATTTATTTTACAATCTTCAACATTTGTTGATAAATTTATCCTTATCTGCTCATAAAAAATTAAAAATAGTCATTATTTCACGTTATTTCACATTAATTGTTTGTACAATGGGTTTAGTTTTAAGAGTTAAAATATATTTAATAATAAGACAAATATTTCATATATTTTACACAATACAATTTAAAAATTTTTGAGAAAATAAATGTAATCAAATATATATTTATAATGTAGTTAAATATTTCAAAACAAGTTAAAATCAATATGAATGAAATATTTTTGTACATAAAATATTGGGTTAATTTTATTTATATTTAATTGATTATAGATATATCATAAAAGATAATTACAATGCACATTTCAAACTTCAAATATTCTGTAATTGATTTAAAACCATTTGTTTGGTTTAATTGAAACAAATTTTAAGTTATTGATACGTCTCACAAATTGTAACATAATAAAAATTATTATTTACTTCAATATTATTATGATTAAAATCAATCGAAATTCATGTTAATTATTAATTAATGTAATTAATATCACAAAAGTTCTTAGTTTGTAGACTATCATTTAATCAAATGTAAACTATTCTTACGAGCCACTTAAGCAAATTCTTACCCATCCTCAAGCAAGGAAAACCAGAAAATGATCCAGCTAGCTACAGACCCATCAGCCTGACTAGCAATACCTGCAAACTGATGGAGAGAATGGTCCTGAGAAGACTTAAGAGGTATGCAGACACAAACAACATCCTAGCAAACGAGCAAGCCGGCTTTAGAG